>OY282581.2:3281267-3512910 GCA_958299025.2 Drosophila histrio
AAAAGTCCAACAAATTTCATACGAAATATACCAATACACGGGTTGACTGACAAATTTACTTTAGAATCTTATGAAAATGGAAAATTCTTTAGCTACTTTTGGCACAGAAGCACAAGAAATACGTTAAATGCATTTTGGAAATCTGCAAAATCATTAAGAAACGCAAGCACAGCAACAACAAAATGTAGCAAATGGACACTTGTACAATAGTTCTATTGAAAAACCATTCCAAAAACAAGAAAAAACCTTAACAATAATATTTAAATCCTAGGATCTATGCAGAGAGAGACAACAACAAACAAATAACAAAAAAAAATAGAACACAAAAATAAAGAAAAACAAACACATTTTGGACACAAGGTTGGGGATACCTAGTGTAATTGCTTAGAGTTAAGAGTGTTGTACTTGCAGGAAGACAAGTGCAAGACCCAAGCCACGGCCAACATACTAGTTTGCCAAGTTAGAAAGAACAAAAACAGAAAAGAAAAAAAAACAAAAACAAAAAAACCATAAAACCGAAGAGTGAAAATTACAAAAAAGGTATACACCCCAAGTATTTGATAAAACTCGTTAAGATTTACTAATAAATTTAATAATGTAACTACACTCTGTATCCCCTTAGTTAAGCTAAAAAAAAAAAACAACAACAAAAACAAAAAAGCAGAAAAAATGCACCAAAAATGTAGATAATGCCAATCCTTTTGTCTAAAATGACAATTCTTCTAATTTTGCATATATTTTAGACGAAACGATTGTTGCATTTTTTATACACATACTTAATTAATTAATTAATCATAAATGATTTTTGTATTGATTTCGACATTCTCCCATCATTATTTCATATATTTATATATTCCAAATAGGATAAATGTTGTCAGTTCTTTCGGTTTACATTATTTACGCACAAATGTGATAAGCAAAAGTTAGACAAACAAATATAAATTAACTGTGTTAATCAATCTCTTTGTTAGATCTAAAAACAAAAACAAATAATCTCTGTTAACCTTAAGCAAACCATTTGATTTGATAAGAAAAAAAAAACAAAAAAACAATACAAACACTAAATTTACATACATTCTAATTAACAAACACATTGTTAAAGCAAGCAAAATATTTTTTAAACCATATGCACTTTGTAAACATTAGAAATAGTATTTAGTTTTCTTTTCAAAAGTGACAAAAACCAAAACACAAATCAAAACCAAAAAAAAAAAATCAATAAAATTGTACAAGCCAATTTGCTCTAATAACAAAACCATCAAATGTTTTTTTACTCTTTAATTCTTCAGTTTTTTAAGCAAATGCTCAAATACTCTTACAGATCAATTACATATATGTATATGTAATAAAATCAAACATATATGATGATAACAAGCTGGTAAGCTCTAACCCATCTATCCAGAATTACTATAGTAGTTTAGAGTACCTACTTTATACTTATCATCTATCTATTGAGTCCTAGTGTATCTTTTGGCTATCTTCCATTATCTAACGAGGAAATAATCTGAAATAAATCGACTCTAACTTGCATGCAATCATATCTCTAATGGCAATTAATTGAGATATTGTAAGTTTAGTTTTTCGACCGTACTGTTTATTTAATTTTCTACACATTGTCAACGTGCAACAATAAATACATACTAATGACTTTCTTAATCTCTAAGTGCCGTTAAAAATTAATTTTCAAAATTTTAAGTGTACACATACATTAATAAGTACATCAAATAAATGTTCGTTAGGGTTTTTACACGAAATTTTGTATCTGCTTTCGTTTTAAGCTGACGATTTAAAGTTCAGTTAGTTAAATTAACCTACAATGGGATGGAAAGTTCTTCTGGAGTTTCAAGAAAAGATTTAATCTTGCGTAGAAACATCACAGCCTCACGACCATCAATCAGTCGGTGATCGTATGTCAATGCCACATACATCATGGGCCGTACCACGACCTACAAATGATGTAAACAGCGAGTTAATCAGATGCAAACTTGACCAGGTACTTGATACTAAAGACTCACCTCACCCGAGATCGCAATGGGGCGTTCAACGATGCCATGCATGCCGAGTATGGCGCTCTGTGGTGGATTAATAATGGGTGTGCCCATTAATGATCCAAAGACACCGCCGTTGCTAATGGTAAAGGTGCCACCCTCCATATCCTGAACGGTAATTGCATCCCGCTTCGCCTTATCCGCCAAACCGGCGAGCGCCTTCTCGATGTCCGCATAACTCATGTTTTCCACATTGCGGATGACGGGGACGACCAGGCCACGGGGCGTGGCAACAGCCACTGAAATATCAATAAAGTCACGATATAAAATCTCCTGCAAGGATTTAACTTGTTAATAAATATGTGATTATTTGCAAGCATTAAGCCAATTTACTTGACCCTCGATGACAGCATTGACTACGGGCTGATCCTGCAATGCATTTGCCGAAGCCTTTGAGAATATGGACATGAAACCTAGTTTAATAGCATACTTTTTGGTGAAAGCATTCTGGTTATCTTTCCGGAAATTCATCGCATAACTGTCAAAGTTCAGATTGTAAGTCAGAAGGTGTAAGAATGAAGCCAACTTACCTCATATCAATTTCATTGAAGGTGGTCAACATGGCGCACGTATTCTGTGCATCCTTCAAGCGTGCCGCAATCTTGATTCGCATGCGGTTCATCTTGACACGCTTCTCGGAGCGTGTACCCGAAATCCTATGTATATCTCCAGAAGGCGCAGCTGCTGGACTAGGTGGTGACGGTTGCGGTGGTGCCGGTGGCGGGGGTGTTGATGTTGGTGGTGACGTAGCAATTGCCGGCGCTGGTTTTGGTGGCGGTGTTGTTGGTTTTGCTGCTGCAGGCGCAGGCGCAGGAGCAGGTGCTGCAGGAGCAGGTGCTGCAGGAGCAGGGGCAGCTGGAGCGGGAGCAGCTGCAGCTGGAGCACCGGCTGGCTTGGCTGGAGCGTCACCAGGTGTCATTTTAAACAGCTCTTGTCCGGGCTTAACCGTATCACCGTCCTTAACGAGAATTGCCGTTACTTTGCCTGCAAACGGAGCCGGCACCGGCATTGTCGTCTTATCGGTTTCTATTTCCATGACGGCCTCATCAGCGGCAAAAGAGTCTCCTACCTTGCAGGTGAACCTGTTGAGAAAATGTAAGGCCATTGCCGGCAATGTTAATTGCTGTTACACTCACTTAATGTCACCCTCCGAAATGGAGTCGGGAAATGGAGGCACTTTAACTGCCTGCTCAGACCACAAGTTGCTGGTAGTATGGAAGTTTTGCCAGTCTGAAGATCTGTAATTGCAAAGAGATTTTGATATATATATTTTAATCGTGCTGCCCATGGCACACTTACCGCAACGCCCCGTGAAAGTGGCAATCAAAAATTGTGAATACCCCCTGAATCAAAAATTTCTGTTGTTGTTGCTGCTGCACTGTCACCATAGCAGCTAGTTGGGAATACTGACAAACGCTGAGGGGAAACTATTGGGAGCAATAGGAGAAGATGCTACAGGCAACGAACTTGGACTTACCTTACGCATCCGCAGGACTTTGAGTCCAACGTGTTGCATGTCTCGACGTAGGCGTCTTGTTAATGTCAACATAATGCTCGTATTTGCAAGTGATAGTGATAGTGTATCGTTTTTTCTTAACTTAGTTTCTATTCAGAATTTACAAATACTCTCAAATTGTATTACAAATAGCAAAAGCCAACTTGACCTTTGACATGAGTTTGCATTTAAACAAATTTACAAAAAAAAACATGTTAAAAGCAATTGTTATTCTATTTTTGAAGTTGAAAACTGCTTGCAGTCGTAAGCGCACTCAATCACTACAAGCAGTGGAAGCAGTGGAAGCAGTGCAATGCTGGCAAACTTGCGCCAAGTCATAGAAATATCAAAACTATAAAATAAAACATTTTCGCCGCTAAATAAAAGAGATTTGTAAATTCATAGAATATTTTTAATTAGTTTTGTTTTTCCTCCACGTTTTTTTTAACTTTAAAGTCTCATAACTTTATCAAATCTCAACCGACTAATAAGCAGTATTTTTATTTATTATTTGTCGGTCAAATGAATGCAATTAAATTAATTTCCAAAACTTCCTCTCTTTTATACTTATTTATCTCTGGACCCTGAACGATACTGTCCCTTCGAATAGCTAGATGTATATTTTCGTGGCCACTCTAAATTGTTATACAAATTGAGTTTTTATTATTAAACCAGATTTTATTTCGTTTTGCCAGCTCTGACGGACTAACGAACTGACTTCTGTATCAGCAATGGAAATGCTTTAATGAATTATAGATTTTTTACTTATGTTGACACGGTCTACAGAAGGAATTTCGTTACTTTTGTTCAATAATGTATCGTAAGCTACCAAATAAGAAACAAACAGTTAACACATGGTTGAGTATCGGTTACGATATCGTATTTATTTACGATATTGCATCTCGGCAGGTGCAGATTACATTGTTTTTTTAGGTGCAGAAAATAAATATACTTAAAATGGATACGTTTTGAAAACAGTTCCACGTCGCATTGTAATTTTATTAAGTGTCTCGTGTGAGTGTATGCATGTGTTATTCGCTAATGTTAAACCAAAATGTAGATCGATTTGTGACACACTCGAAAATTTAAAATAATTACATCAAATGAAAAGTTGGTTCCGATTCTATACAAATAATTTGGCTGTGCTTCCTTAGATTTTTTTAAAGTTGCCGATTAGATAATATCAACTGAACAACGTGGATGCAGCACTAACAAATTCGACTGTCCTTACAGACCGGCAACAATGATACTTGGATTCTCAACGGCAGCCTTCACCTTACGCAGGAACAACACAGCCTCACGACCATCAATGATCCGGTGATCGTATGTGAGAGCAATGTACATCATGGGGCGTATCTTGACCTACAATTGAAACCAGTTAATTGAATGATCTCACATTTAGGTGATGATAGACTTACCTCGCCCTTGACGGCAATGGGACGCTCGAAAATGCCATGCATGCCGAGGATAGCACTCTGAGGTGGATTAATAATGGGTGTGCCCATTAATGATCCAAAGACACCGCCGTTGCTAATGGTGAAGGTGCCACCGTCCATATCCTCCACAGTGATGGCATCACGCTTCGCCTTATCGGCCAAGCCAGCTAACGCTATCTCAATATCCGCGTAGTTCATACCCTCCACGTTACGGATAACAGGAACAACCAGACCACGGGGCGTAGCAACAGCCACTGAGATATCCACATAATCACGATACACAATATCCTGCAAAAGAAACAAATTTTATTAACCTTAGTTGGTTAAAAGTGTGTATAGTATTAGTTTTTACAATGTGGTTATTCGTGAAATGCTTTAAACGTCGAGGTTTACGCGACATTTACGGAATTTTGTCAATACCCACAATATGATAATTTATGATTTCGAGCATACGATAAAAGTTAAGTCAATTGTATAAACAATTGAAATTAATTTAGCTGTTATAATGATATTTAAACAGGTTCGATCTCCGTTTTTAACTTGGTCGAAAGTGAACCCAAAACTGGTTTTCCAATAACAAATTTAGGTAATTGTATATAGACAGAGATCTTATGCATATTTACGAAATTTAATTAAATTTCGCACTGCCAAACTGAACATCTTATCGTAGAACATTCGGATGATAAGAAATTGCATAAACAAAGCAAATATTATGTGATACAGCCATAAACCAAAACGTCACGAGTGACGCAAAAGGGGATCAAGTTACCTGGCCATCGATGACAGCATTCACCACAGGCTGATCCTGTAGGGCATAGGCAGTGGCCTTACCGAAGATCGACATGAAACCGAGTTTGATGCCGTACTTCTTGACAAAAGCATCCAGATTCTGTTTCCTGAAGTTCATTGCGTAGCTGTCAAAGCAGAGATATCAAAGCGTTATTAGAGAAACCAAGTGGGGGAGATGATAAAGAGATTGCCAGCTAACCTCATGTCGATCTCATTGAAGGTGGTCAACATGGCGCACGTATTCTGAGCATCCTTCAAGCGGGCCGCAATCTTTTGGCGCATGCGGTTCATCTTCACACGCTGCTCGGAACGTGTGCCCAAAATCTGCCGGGAGCCATCGACGGGTGGCATTTTCACCTGTGCCATCGCTGCTGGAGGCGGGGCAGCGGCACGGGGAGCAGCTGGTGGCGGGCGTGCTGCTGGTGGTGGTGGTGGTGCTCTGGGTGCAGCCGCTGGTGGAGCAGCTGGCGCGGCTGCTGGCTTGGGCGCTGCTGCTGCTGCTGGTGCTGGAGCGGGCGCTGCCTTGGGTGCAGCTGGCGTTGGGGCAGAAGCAGCGGCTGCCTTTGCTGGAGCGGCGCCGGGCGTCATTTTGAACAGCTCTTGGCCTGGTTTAACCGTATCGCCGTCCTTGACTAGAATTTCCGTCACTGAACCAGCAAACGGAGCCGGCACCGGCATCGTCGTCTTATCGGTTTCAATTTCCATGACGGCCTCATCAGCGCCAAACGAATCGCCCACCTTGCAGGTAAATCTAAAGATAGATGATAGCGAAAAAGAGTCAAAACAATGTTGGGTGCCAAGCGTGCGATAAGCTATCAACAAAATATACAACATGCAGGAAAGCATCGTCAAATTCGAACTCCACCCTCCGCTATAGTTGCACATACTTAATGTCACCCTCGGTGATGGAGTCAGCGAACGGAGGCACCTTCACCACCTGTGCCGAGCACAAGTTGGAGGTAGTGTGAAAGCTTTGCCAGCCCAACGCCCTGCAAATGGAATAGAGAGCATTAACTGATGGTTAACAATGTGACATTTGTGGAACTTACCGCATCGCATCTTGGCAACGCTGAGTCGAAGGCGCCTCCCGACGCAACAGTTGCTGCTGCTGCTGAGTTGCCGCAACAATAGCTAGTTGGGAATACTGACGGGCGCTGAGCTGCAACTGTGGGAATAAGGCGAAAAGTTGCCATTAGCAGCACATTTATTAATGATTGCACAATCGGGAAAAAGGCAACTGGTGGTGGTATGTCTGTCAGTAAGTCTTTTGGTTAGTCAGTCAGTCAGTCGGTCACTCGGTCGATTGTCACGTGAGTACGTTTAGGGGGTGTGGCATTGCCACGCATGTTTGCGATTTAATGCATTGCAAACAATTTTCAATTACATAATCGCTTCGTGCGCTCGCTGCTTAAACGAAGCTAGCAAATCCATTTGGTCCAAATACATAAAAATAATGGCAGTACCGTCGTCCCCGGCACTTTCAAAATTTGCAGCTCCACCAACTACATTTGTGTGCGTGTGTTTGTGTGAACTGGTATGACTCCTCGCTCATACACTTACTTCATGATTCCGCACCGCTTTAAGACCCACATTTTGCATGCTGCGCGGCAAATGTCTTGATAATATCGAAATGATGCCCGTCATTGCTCTGATGTCGCCTCGTATTTGCAGCTGAGCCTGTTGTCTGTGAGCACCTTGTGTCAGAAATCTTGTAACTAATCTAGAAATTGTGTTGGGGCTACGGCAATTCAACGTCGTTTCTCCCCTCTTGACGAACGTTCGCTTCTTATGTCATGACACAAAATTCAGCTGTTTCGCGTAATTTTACTTTTGCGCATTGCGGTCACATTGTAATCAGTGTTGAATAATTTGACTGCTCTTAACTGAACTAGCTCTCAATTAAATTATAAAATTATTCACATTCAGATTTATTTAAACTTTTTATATTTTAAGTGAATATTATAATTGTATTAACTTAACTAATTATTGGAGGCCCACATTAGCTAGTGTAAAGCATTGCATTACCGTATTCGCTGTTAATAACAGTGCCCCATCTGTTAACATTCTGATCGACAATATGTTTTCGCAAAGACAAAACAAACATGTGCCGCGCAATTTAAATTCAATTTTCACAATTGGTTACTTTTGAAATAGGATATGTCATCCTTTAGGGGTTGGTTTCAAATTTTAAAATAAATAACAAAATTTAATCTCAAATTCTCTAGTTTCAAATACATATGAAATTGTCAAAACTAAATGTATCATTTTCCCGAAATGTATCTTTTTCTGGGAACCAAAACAGTGGCGCCACCTTTAGTCTGTTGTGCGAAAAATAAGGACGGCACCTATGGGTTTGTTTTAAGATACAGTTTACAATTTGGACTAGGGTATAAAAAATAAATATTATTTATATTTGATATTTTTGGCACAAAATTAACGATATTATCGGTAATACAAATATCTAGGTAGGACTTCAATTTAGTCGTGCCCATCTCAGACTTGACGATTTTCCACTGGCTATCACTATTTTATTGAAAAATTTGGACAATTTTAATCAAAATAGCTTTTGCCTTCATGTTTGATGATGAAATAAAATTGGCGCCAAGGTTCAAGTATCGCTTAATAATATCGTACAATATTATCGATATTTATTTATCGATATATAATATATATATCAACAACCCTATCTAAAGCACAGTAGTATTGCCATCGCATTGTTGAAGTAGATGCCATTGAGCGCAATTGTGCCAACAACTTTAGAAACAGGAAACGCGTAACCAACATGAGTTCAAAATCCTTTTTTGCTGATGATGATGCCGACCAGGCCAACAAGTTTGCTAAAAAAGCGAAGGAGTCTCCGTTCATGTTAATTGGTAAGTCCAAAGGGTTCATGGCCATAACACACATCAATACACACACACACACATATGTATGTTTGTATGCTGCGTTACAGAAAATTCCGAATTACATTTGTTTGTATGAATGTTTGCAAGGTGGATGCCAATGTTGCCTTGGCCTTCTCTGTGAATTTGTATGTGTATTTTAAGCGCAACAGCGGTCAAGTGACATAACGGATAATAATCAATTTCACCATAACGGTTTGCGGGCATCTCGCCTGTGATGTAACTGTAATTACAATCACAGTAACAGATACACATAAGCATATTCATGACTACCACATTTATCGATACATTACAGATGTATTAGTACATTACACATGTATTAGCACATCAATGACGTCGACGTCCTACCTTGACGCGTGCCTTGTGCTAGTGTTAGTAAACCAGCTGTTGCTGATGTCCAGTGTTGCTATTTTAGGCATTTTATAGCTAGTCTTAGCTATTTTTAAATTGCAAAAGCTATAGAACATATGATGAAACGCTATAAGCTAAAAATTTAGCTATTTTTTTAAAAGTAACTTGACTGTTTTTGGCTCTTTATTACCCGATCGATTCGATGCTATTTTGGCAATTTTTAATACTCACTATCCCTTCTAGCAATGTTTTTCTGTTTGCATAAAAATTGGCTATTTTAGACCATGAAATTCTGCCAACACTGGCGCTGTCTGCTGATTATCAGCGGTCGTATAGCAACAAAAAGCGAACGTTGCTCATCAAAATGATTTCTTATTGGAATTTGTTCTTTTTTTCTTCTAGGCATTGCTGGTTTCATTGCGGCGGGAGCAATTGGAGCCTACAAATACAGACAAAGGGGTACGATGAGCACCAGCGTGTTCCTGATGCAGTTGCGTGTGGCGGCGCAGGGCACCGTTGTGGGCTGCCTGACCCTTGGACTGGGCTATCAGATGGCCAAGGAGTACATATTCGACAAGCAGCCAAAGGAAAAGTAATGCAAATGCTTGTTAAACTTATGTAGTTCAATTTAGCTGTAAATGTCTTTTAGTCTAATTGTTGTTGCACACACCAACACAAACGAACTCAATTAATCTGTTATCGACAATTCGCTTATCAGCTCGCATTAACAATTTACATTTTTATTTTAGTTTGAAGTCATTGAGTAATTAAAACACATTTGATTGATTTGGCCTGCAATAAGTTTTCCCCCCGCCCTGCATCAACACCTGCTGACACATTTTATACCCAGACAAATTGAATATTATTTATTGCAATGAACCATTAACAAATAACAAGTCAACACGCAGATACATATAACGAAAAGGATGTTTGATCAAATTGTCAAGTGTTTCGTCCAGGCGAGCATTGTTAGCCAAGCTAATGTTTTGTAAGATTGTGATACTAAATGTTTGATGAAGCTAATTAACTTAAATATGAATGTAAAACTATCGAATTGTTGGAAAACTGTGAAAGATAAATACCTCCTATGAAAATGTTGTAAGATTAAAAACAAATATTTAAGATAACCCGCTACACTGGTCAATTGCCTCCGTGGGTCCACAAATTGCATCATCTAGCACCTGTGCGTGGAAAATTCTCTCACAGCTGCCATGCCGCAATGGTGTGAAGTGATGAAATGGTGAAATCTGTCTGGCAATTGCCAAAACCAACCAGTAAAACAAGCTCATCTGTCGATCGGCAATGTGGTCATCATATAATTAGCATGTATTATTAATACGTATTAAGAGTTAGCTGGAAACCAATTAGAATAGTTTGATGTCGGGTACAATTTTCTCATTGTCGTAAATTTCCTTGGCATAGCAGAGATTGGGATAGTCAAAGGCGGCGCCATAGCGGTTCTTGCAACCGGAAGTGGCCTTATCACCGGGAGTGTACACCGGCTGACCAATGATGTTCGATGTGGCAAAGTTGCAAGTCATCACAAAGTGATTGTAGAAATCGCGAGAGAAACGCACAGCCGAACAGCCCACATGGGTGTTCTTCTCGGCCACGGCAATGGTGAACTTGGCCACGTCCTTGTTGGGCAGGTCTTCGGGAAAGCTGGCAAGGATTTCAGGCGATGCGTTAGCACGCTCGGCGACCCAGTTCTCAATCTGCTCCTTGATGATCTCCGCATCTGTGTATTCCGACTCGGCACCACTGTAGCTGAAAATGGCATTGTTTTGGCCGGCGTAAGCGAAGCGTTCGGTGCTGCGGCATTTATCAGGCAGCGACTGGCAAGTCTTCACATTGAACAGCGCCAGGTGGGTGAGTTCCTCGCACCAGGACATCTTGGCCATGCGCACAGCCTTGGGAAGGTTTTCGAACTTGCCACCCGCCACGTTGTTGCGCAGTTCATTGAACAGCGATAGGATCAACTTCTGGTGTGATTCAATCTTAACGTCTCGCACATCCTTGGGGCAATCCTCGCTGAAATTCTGCAACAGGTTGAGGTGTTAATTAATGTTGTAAGTGTTGTAGATATTCAAAGATTAATACTCCTTTGTTGTTGCACGCAATGTGCTTGTCCAGGCAAGTGGGAAGTGCACAATAATCAATGGCGGCGGCAATTCCAGCCAAAGCAGCCAATACAACAAGGAAATTCATGTTGATTAAGCTTGCAACTTTCGTTTCCAATTGTGGTTCGATCTGTAATTGCCACTCTATTTATAGTGCAACAGTTTGCTGCAGAATATTGTTACAACTGAGTTCTGCTGAAATCAATGTCTGTATTTCACATGAAACATATGTTTTGGTAGCTAAATACACGTATATTCATTATATAGGAATCTGTTTCTATTGGTCTTGACTTACAGAAACTTGTGCAGTAATCTGGAGATCAGGTTTCATATTAATGGTTTGGTAACGTATATCTATTCAAATTTAAACAATTGGCGCCATATGCTTTTTAATCGTTACTAGAACATACTTTTAATAATCAATCAAGACTATTAAAAAGTCTTAGTTAGAGTATATATATCAGTTATTAAGTGGCTTTAGCCGATTGCACATTTCTATGCAGCGCACATAAACTTAAGATTTTTAAATTTACTTAAAATGCCGCCCTTGACTAATATACAAAACATTGCCACATCGTTGCAATTCAGTCGCTGTTTATAACAGTACCATAAATGTTAAAATTTCTATAGACGATATGTTATCGTTGTTACGTGTTCTATCGATGTTAAAACAGCTGAGTTCGCACTAAGGTGGTGGCGGGAGAACAAAGATTTTTTTTCGTTAAAATTGCATTACATTAATAATCTGCGGAAATTATCCTACAATATGGACGCCATAAACAAAGAAAAGTCTTATAGCTTGCTTAATGGAGATGCGACAGCCAACGATGAAGTAAAATCACCATTTCTGATTGGCGTTGCGGGAGGCACGGCCAGCGGCAAGTCGACAGTGTGCCAGAAGATTATGGAACAGCTTGGACAGGCCGAAATGGATGATACACAACGTCAGGTGGTGGCCATCAGTCAGGACAGCTTCTATCGTGAGCTAACAGCTGCTGAAAAGCTGAAGGCCCAGAAGGGCCTCTTCAACTTCGACCACCCCGACGCGTTCAACGAGGAACTCATGTACGATACTCTGCAACGCATACTGAAGGGTCACAAGGTCGAAATACCTAGCTACGATTACCGTACAAATTCGCTGTGAGTTACAATGCGTGTTTAGCTTGCACACATAGCTAAACAATGCAAATTCAATTGTTTCTAGTAACTTTGAGAGCATGCTGGTTATTTATCCTGCGGACGTGGTGCTCTTTGAGGGTATCTTGGTATTCTATTTTCCTAAAATTCGCGAACTGTTCCATATGAAGCTCTTCGTGGACACCGACTCTGACACGCGTCTTGCACGTCGTGGTAAGTGGCATGCATAATGGGTTCTTGTCAAATATCATCCCTATTAACTCACATTTATAGTGCCACGTGATATCAATGAGCGAGGCAGGGATTTGGATGCAGTTCTCACCCAGTACATGACATTTGTAAAGCCCGCCTTCGAGGAGTTTTGCTCGCCGGTATGAACTTATATCTAATCTAACTAATACCTGCTTGTAAAATATCTTCTTACTTCCCTTTTGCAGACCAAAAAGTTTGCCGACGTCATCATACCTCGCGGTGCCGATAATACAGGTGAGAAAAACACACTCAAACACTCGCGCTTTGCTTTAGTTTGACATCTTTATTTACTAAATCTATCATTTAAACAAATACATCACTCACACACACACACACACTCGTCTAGCGTTTGTAGTGTTTAGTTAAATTTACATATATTTATTGTATAAACATATGTATACTTGTACGTATGTATAATGAGTTTATGTTATAAACGATTTGATACCGTTTTGGGTTATCCGTTTAATGTTTCTATTCCTGTTCAAATAACCGAACCTAAATAAAACTTTAACAATAGTCTGCTTGATGTTATTACCTTCTTTCCACATTTCCTTACTATCGTTTTTCGTTCTCGTTTTCGTTTTTGTTTCCGTTTCCGTTGTTACAATGTATTTCTTGCAGTTGCCATTGATCTCATTGTACACCATATCGGAGAAATTCTCGCGGCCACCAACATCGCACAGCACAACAACACAGTAAGAACTGCGGCCTCCAGCATGAAGCGCGATCACTAAAAACAAACAAAAAAAAAAGAAAAGAATTTTCCTATTTTATACTCTTAAGTGAAAATGAGACGATTTCTCATTGCTAACCATAGCCAAGTGTTGAGCTTTCATTGAGCGCAGGTCGCAGACAATTCAGCGCCGCCTTCTTTAACCTTGTGGTCCTATCACAAACTAACTTTATTGATTAATATAGTCTTAAGATGGATTAGTATGTTATGTACATACTGTATGTTATTGTAAGCTTGTTTTATCTTAACAATCTTAACTGCGTTCTTTATAGTTGCGTTTTTCAAGTCTAACTCGGGCTCATCTCAAAAAAGATAATGTTACAAAGAGTTATAACATAATTGTTTAATTGATTATGAAGTTTCAAGCATTAAATGTATGAAATGATTATATTATTAGATACATCCTAACTTACTGCCCTATGACTTATACTTTAAAGCACTAATCGGTCGTTTACACAAATAAATATTCACAGAGACACACTTCATACCTAACTTATGTATATGTTTAACTGTTAAAACCTACAGAATAGTTGAAAGAATTGATCGCTTATGCCAAAAACAATTTATAAATTGTCGAATATATAAATAAACCTGAGTTCAACGCTGCTTGGTTTAATTGAGCAAATTGAGCATATCTGAATACTAAAAACACTTTTTAACTTGGATTATAATTAGTTATGCTAAGAAACAATTTCAATGAATATATTTGAATTAAATTAAAGAAACTCTCGATATATCATCATACTAACAGTCGTTATCTTTAAATATATATTAGTATGTATAACTTTTATAGTATACTAGTTTCACATATGGGTTCCTTAACATCCAATAATAATCTCATATTGTAACTTTTTAAATGTTTAACTGAACAACGAATTTTCACACAAGCCTATAATAGTTAGAACTAATTGTAATCCGTTTGATTGTTTAATAACAGAAGGCTATCCAATACATATACATTAGCTATAATATGATAAGATCATTTGTTATACGCACATACGTACACCTATACATAAGTAGACACCCAAGAGAGAAGAATACAAACAACCGCCTAAGAGCTTTAGGAAATCCCTCTAATGCTATTGCTAATTAGTTTAAATAATTTTGAATATACATATGGTATAACCGAGCCGTTATGTCAAGTGAGTACTGTACAGTTTCAAGCGCTTGCAACACGAGAGACGCATTTCTTTGGCTTTCAACAGTTGGTTTAAGGTAAGTTGTCGAGTTCCAAATGCATTTAAACGCTTCCTATGTTGAGTTGCTGTGTTGAATATAATTTTAAAGAACTTAAATATTTTGCTAGATGCCCAATGAATTTAGTAATCCAATTGCGATAATTTACATTAAAGTCTGTTTTATTTTACAGTGGCCATCGATTTGATTGTGCAGCACATACGTGACTTTCTCAACAATCGATCGTGTCACGACTCGACGGGAAATATGGCGTTATATGTTAATATGGATCTGGGCGGTGGCCCCGGAGACGCTGCCATGGGATTAGGTAAGGCTAGACAGCTCTTCAAGGCGCGTCCACACTAACAAACTAAACGATGAAGCTGCGCGGGAGCAATACATAATTCAAACTCAAATAGTACAATACTAGCAAACCCTCTAACTCTGCATGCAAGTTCTAGACATAGGCATTAAAGTGTATATATGTTTAAATGTATATAAGTATGTATAAATAAGTATATACTTTGTGTGTTCTCGTGCTTGAAAGATGCGGCAAGTGGCAACGGCACCTACAATGCGATCAGACGTTTCTCAACACTGTGCAAGGAACTCACGATGAAGGGCAACGTTTTCTTTGATACAAACAAGAATCTGCCGCATCATTAAAAGACAAGAGCTCTCTTCTTCAGTCTTCAGCAGCACCAGAAATGCACATATTATAATTGTATAATTGTATTCTTCAGTAAAAATTAAAAAAAAAAAATCAATTCATAATTTGCATTTGCATTTGTACATAACATTGATCTTTTTCACGTCGCCCGGCGAGAAGCCACGACGTTGTCCCATCTGACGGGCTTCGTTGCTGCTGTGCAAGGCTTTCAACGTGGGCTGGCCATTCCTGGTGAAGCTGGTGGGGGAGTAATGCATCACACTGCCATAGTCATAGTCAACACCATAGCCAGAATGTTGCCGGGAGCTGGCCTTGTCAAAGTTGGCCATCATTGCGGGCTTGATGTTCTCGCTCAACACCTGCACATAGGCATCGCGTTCGTGTCGATTCTGTTCATGTAGGAAGCCCAGCGCATGCATAAGTTCGTGTATGGGCGTGCCATAAGTACGCAGGCATTTGGGTGACTGTAGGTTAACCTCCTGGCGGCCTCCAAGTCGCCCAACGCTGCTCCAGCATCCCGTTTTGCCATTTACTATTGAAATAAAGTCCTTTTCGCTGGTACGTGGATTGAAACGCACGCAGGTCTTGTTGTGGTATTCCGCGAAGGCGTGATGAATGTTTTCCAGTTCCTGCGACGTGAATTGGCCCTTGATTTCATAGGGAACCTTGCCGCCTGGCCAGTGTGTGCTCAGTGCCAGAAGACCATTGCGTGTGCCTTCAGTGTCAGATTCCGGATTATCGAGTGGTATGAGAATGTCACCCTCAAGATACGTGCCCAATTCCTCGGGATTCTGCTCCGACTGCTCGTCTTGTGCTTCCACCAGTGCGCCGGTTGTCTCAGCATCCGGAGTGCCAAACACAGCGTCGCCCATTTCCGACAGGTCAATGAAATCCTCGAATTGGTCGATGGGCTGTGCCTGCGTCAAGCCAACGAAAAGAAGCAGCGACAGTTTAAATACTTGCCGAAACTTTGTCATTTTGCCACATTCGCTGACTGTTGTAGTTTTGGCAGAGCGGCTGAGTATATATACCACCGGCTCCTCTTACCTAGACCTTCAAAAAAATGCCGACTTGGAGGCGGCGTTTTGTAATTTTGCTGATAAGACATTTAGGTGACTGCGTTTTGCATACATTCTATCGCCGGCTTTTGTAGGCATGTTAATTTGCATTCCGTACAGCTTTAAATTCACGTGCGCCGTGATTTATGGGCCCATTTATGTCAAGCATGTAATGCTTATGTACATATTTGTGCCAACCGCAGCTCCAAATCACAGAAACATTTTTAAATTTGCGATTTACAGTCTACATATTTGTGTAACGGCTTTTGCACTTTGATGCTTTGATCAGTGTTTCCAGTGTTGCAAAATTCCATTGAGATTTCTAAATTTATCGAAAATCAAATAAAACTTATAATTACATATGACATGTATCATAATGAAAAATAAAAGCTGTTGTAATAAAATTTTTTAGTATTAGCCTTAAAATTAATGTCATTATTCTGTGAATCTTGGCTTGCTTTATATTGTTAATAAAAAAAATACCTGCTCGATTAATTTCATAATCATAATAAATTGCATATGTTTTTATTTTTTAATTATTATTAATTGCTCTCAAATTATTAAGTTTTCTATTTTTGGTCGATTTTTCGATAACTTTATCGATTTAAATCGATCGACTCAGATTTTCTCATGGCTACCTGTTGTGCTCATTTACCCACCCCACCTGCCCGCTATCATGCTCTGTTTGTCTCTCTCACACACACTATCATCTAGGTCTGAATGCGAGCGCTCGAGCACCGCTGACTCAAAGTCTGCCTTCAACATGACAACGAGCGCGCAATTCAGTTCGCATTTTGTTCTCGGCCGAGTTGGACGTTCGTGGTTTTGCAGCGGACGCCGGAAATTGTTTTTGTTTTGTCATTCTATGCTAGTGTGCGCAGGTGTTAGTGTCTGCTAGTGTTAGCCAATGCAAGTCAGAGCCCGTGTATTGGTGGAGCAGCCAATGCTGCTTGCAGTTCAAAAGGGCAGAAAGCAACAGCGACAACAACCCAAAGAAGAAGCAGAAAAAGCATAAGCACAACAATACCTGCTGGCAGCAGCAGCATTTAAGCCAACTCGTTCGTTTATGTTCAATTCTGCGTGTGTGTGTGTGTATGCATGTGTATACCTGTGCCTGTTCTTACTAATACGCAAACAAATCAAATTATAATGGCCAGCGCCAGCAGTGAATATTTGCGGTGTGCTCAATAATCAAATTCAAATTCAAGCTAGAAAGTGTCGCGTGCGAAAGTGTTGAAATAAAAGTAGCAGCCGCGCAATTTTTATGCTGCTGAAAACTAAAACCTGTTCTAGACGCCAAGTGCAAGTTACACACACATATACATATGCAAGCGTTCAATACGAGAAAAGAGAGCAAAAGGCAATAAACAAAAACCTCAACGAAATCTAAACGAAAGAAAACTAAACAATACTTGGACTGCGACGCAAATCCTCTGAACCAAACGATAAAAGAAAGAATAGAAAAACCTCATACCTTAACAAAAATAAAAAAAACTCCAATACGAATAAAACGATCATGGCTATGACTATAACCGCTTATGCGTCAGCAACCGCCAACAACGCGCACGTCACACAACAGCAACAACACACAACAAATCAGCAGAGACAGCGACAGCGACAGAGCCGTGCGCGCACGAAAAGCGCAGCTCAAATGACGTCGACGTTGACGCCACTGCTCAAGCGCGCCATTTCAGTGCCCCAATGGATATTTCTCTTCATATTAATATATTTAGCAACAGGTGAGTGTGAGTGCGACTGCAAGTATATGTAGTATATATACAAATGTTCAGGACAAAAGAGAGTGACAGTTTTCATAGTGCCTGTAAGAGTGAGCGTATGTACTATGTTTGAGAGCGCAGAAGAGAACGACTCAATTGGAGCAAAACTACATTGCATATGAAAAAAACCATTGCAAGCTCAAATTTTTGCTGAGCTACTTAAATTTTTTTTGTAATTCAATGTAAGCGTATTGCAGTGAGCTTTTGTTATTGTTGTAGTCGGTAGCGTTGACTTTATTGGAGTTTGTTTACAAAAGCAACATGTGCCAATATGACAACACGTTAAAAGAGGTCATTATACAAGGGTTTAAATGGCAACTTGATGATTATTCAGTTAAATAGCTTTCGATTGAGTCATAACAATATGTGTTGCTGTTTAAAGTTGTGGGAATAAGCCATTAAATAATGTTCAATGAGCGATTTAGATACGTATCAGTGTTCTTATCATGTTTACGGTTAAAAAACATTGTTAAAATCGTAAACATTAAAATACTGTTGTTTGCTTCAGACAAATGTTCTAATCGTCACAAGATTTAATGTTAGTTTAAGTTGTAAATAAATCTAAAATGTTGTGTTGCTTCGTTAAACGTTTAATAATTAAAATGTAGTGTAGTGTTTAGAGAATGTTTGAAGCTAAAGATATTATATCTTCATGTTTATAACTGAAATATTTGCTTGATACTCCTTTGTTTGTCTGTCAATCCAACAATTAGCTCACATTTATCTCCTTCTCTCTCACTCTACCTGTTTTAAACTTTCAGTTGAACATTAAGTGAATATCTGTAACTAACTTGTTCGTTACCGTCCCCTTCCCTTTCATTTTGTTTGCTCATCGTTGTCGATTGTGCAAAACAACGACCTCAAAAATTGGTTTATTTATTTACAACATTCGGTAACAACACACAGACACAAACACACATACCTGTATGTGTGCTTAAGTATGCGTATCTTATCTAGGCGGAAAATAAAGTACTGGTAACAACAACAAATGCACAATGCGTCCGGCAACGTCAGCAGCAGCAGCAACAACAACAACAATCATGTTGGTAATTTGATAAACCACTTTACGCACTACCACCAGCAACAATAACAACAACAACACATGCTAGAGGCTAAACTTGGCTAAGTTGTTGTTGTAGTTGCACTTGGGAAAAGCCCTCTTGATGATGTGGAGATGCAGCACCATCAACCAGCAACTGGTTTTTCAGCCTAATCATAAAATGCAGCTAACGTCGTCTCGCCGATCATCAAAGGCCTTTCTCGTCGTCATCGTTGTTGTTGGCTTTCCATTGAAATGCATCCTAAAGTGAAATTATACTTTATTTTCAAAGAAAAAATCTCAGAGCAGGTAACAGTGCAACACACAAACACACAGAATGCATATACATATAACTATATGTACATACCCATATTTAGACCAGAAAATTACCTGTGCTACCTGCAACAACACGTGACCCCGCGCTAGAGTCGCGTCCGCGGTTCGAAACGACGGCGGGTGTGTCACCCCATGGACTGGTCAAGTGTTAAAGTGCAATCGGCCGTAACGCGTGTCGCATTCATATACTAAGCCTACGCACCCGGATGATGACTTGCATGACGATGTCCATTAGTGCAAGTCGTTAGTTTTTATATACACGTTCCATGTATTGAAAAATACATAAATAAGTACAAAGAACAAAATTGATTTTAGCCAAACTCTATTTCCTCTCCTTGATAAATAAATTATGCCCTTTATACTTATATTTAAAGGGGGCAACGATACATTGTAAATGGCAAATATATGGAACAAGCAGCAGGAGGAAGTATTTACTTCCCTAGTATGTATAATGTATGTATAATGTAAACTAAAAATAGCTTAGTTAATTTTGAATTTATAGAATGTCTACTTAATGTTTGCATTTAACTATCTTTAAGAATTTTAAAAAAATAATTCATGTATGAAAATTTGTTGGTATACAAAGTTTAAAAGTATGTTAAACCTACAGACGAGCTTGAGACAATTCGACATTATAGTATTCGACATATATTGCTTTCACAGTACATACATATGGACATGATTGTTTCAATTAAAAATCTCCGACTTGAAATCATTTAACTCTACAATGATTCCAAAAACCATTTAAAATATTTATGTCTCGATTGCGAGGTATCTACTTGTCTGGCACTTTCGTGTTCATTAAGCATATAAAGAGCCGTTGCACGTTTGCGACGTTGTCAGTTTTCAGCGGGTGCATCGATTTTCAAGCGCCTTGAGAAGACCACAAACAGCAAAAAAATAAAAACAAAAAACTGAAAAACAAGAAAAAAATGAAAATAATACAAAATACTCGTACAGCTGCTTTCGCTTTTTTTTTTTTTGGTTGCAAACAAATGTTTAAATAGTGGGCGTTGTTGGATTGTTGTTGTTACTCGTACTCGCTGTCGTTGTCTTTATCTGAGGTATCACGTAGCTGCGTTTTATCTCTCTATTTGCATACGCAGCGGACCAACCACAACAATTGAGTTTGCATTACGTTTGACTCATAAACTCGTACTCGTATCCACACGGTGGAAAAGAAACTACAAAATTGATATCAGTTACAGATGCATAACTGGTCTATCATTTACATTTGTAATGTATATTAAAGAAAGTAATCTAACTCACTCGTATAGTTTTGTTTTCTTCAAAAAATCTCTTTAATTTCGATCTTAAAGATACATAGTTTCACTATATGAGTCATGTATACTACTTCGTCTTCTGCTATTATAGCTTGCAATTAGAATAGCAATAATTAAAGTAATAATTATGATTAATACCATCATTTGACTCGAATAGAATACCATCTAAACCTGTTTCTTGCATAAACCACATTAAGCTACCACAATTTGCTGGCCATTCTTACTTAATAATTCATAAGATATGACATACTATTCATAAATTATAACAGTTCTATGAGAAATCGTACATTTCTTGTATAAATACTATAATTATTGTGACTCTAAATTTAATGCCCAATGAAATCTTTAGAAATTAATCAAACTATTTGAAATATTTAATTGAGTAAAGGGTATTTAGTAATCGCTCATTGTGTCAGCTGAATTCTTGTTGTATAATTTTCGAGTTGCTATCATATTAAATCGTCGACAGTTTAAGCCCTATTATGAACTTCTGTTTTAGCCGCTTTCCATTCCACTGTGCAACGCCCACCACAATGGTGCAAGCGAGTTCTTTTGACCGTTTTGACTGTTTGCTCAGACTGTTCCGGACACGGGCAGTGGCACCGGAAAATATTCTCAGGCATTTTTCAACAGTTCATTGCTTTGTGCTACTTTGCCGAACGGGTCTTCTGGATGGCAGCAAGGGCTATATATGTATCTGTATCTTTTAAGCTGTGGTTTTCGTCCAACTGTTGTTATTGTTGCCACTAAAAACAGGTTCCCAGGCGCGTCGAGTCTGCGCAACTGCGGCGCCACCAATGACTCCACTTTGTGCCCAATTCTAAGCATTTTTGGGCACATTGTTGTTCCCCGAAAACAACCGTCATACTCATGACATAGTTGAAAAACGGAGTGGAGTTCCGTAGTTCTCTAAAGGTTGACGCTGTCACGTCACAGCTCCCAGTTGGAAATGGGCGTTCCTCTTCAATTGCTGCTAATTTTTAGCTAAGGCGATTAATTAGCTTTCCTCAGATTGTGTGTGAAGTGTTAGTATAATAATAGTCAACTTATTGTGCTCATACATAATACAATATAAGCCAAAGTATTTATTTAAATATATTTAAAAGCTATGCATGACATTCTGAGAATCCCAAGCGGAAATTTGTGTGGGAACTAATTTGTTGAAGCGACTTTAGTCTCATTGTTGTTGTATCTGTTTGTGTTTGTGCTTGCTCTGAAAGGTGTCTACACAAATGATTACCAAGTCGGTATATTAAGCGCACTCAGACATGAAAGAGCTAAAAGTGGATGCCGTCGAATGGGAACGAAACATGGTTTAAAACCTTCAACAAGAGATTCTTTTGAAGGCAGTCAACTGAGCCTTCTCGAAGTTCTACAACGAACTCAACTGTTACAATTGTTAGAGAAATTGCCATTATCCAACAATTATAAGTCTCTTCCCACTAAGTCAACATACAATAAGAACATAAGCACATATGTATACCAATATAAAAGAATTTCTTTTGAATTTGGTACAGCACAGGAATAGGATAAAACTTAAACAAATAACACCTAAATTGCTTAGAATGTTTGACTGATAGATACCCTAGATATGGCTGATGATGTGCTGCTTGTTCGCCAACCTTTGGAGAAAGGGAATTAGTTGAGTTAGCTAATCGTTTGTTAATATGGTTATACCATACTTAATGGTCATATATTTAATTGGATTTTTAACTCAAGGTAGGCAGAAACCCACTTACCAAATTTGAAGTCTCTTAGAGTATGGACGGATATGGCCGATACCCTTTATGGACTTCCTTCCTTTGACTTTGAGAATAATTTTGGCCACTTCAATCAGTTTGTGTTACATGGATCGAATATAATTGTAATAGATATTCAATTAAAGAGCTTGATCATTTGATACAATTATCATGTTATTATTTAATTGATTCGCTACTGCTATTGTTATAAATAATTAAACAGATTAATGTAAAAATTGTTCTCACAATTCAGCGCAATTAACAATAATTTAATCGTAGCTTATCGAATATTAAACTCTCCATCTCTATTTTTCCCTCACTCTCTATCTCTCTCTCTCTCTCTTGCGCTCCTTCTCGATTTTTGATCAAATTAACGCGTGAAGTCATCAATTTTGATAATCATATTATCGCCAAACTGTAATTAAAATTTAATCGCGACACGTTTTCACTTCTCCCTGAGAAGAAACAAATTTCAAATTTGAAACAACATTAAACCGAAAACTTTAACGAAAAACGCAACAATTAAAAGTGCAATTAAAAAATTTCACAAAAAATATTGTTATTGCTATTACGGCTAAAAAGCAAAAATATGAAAATGGCAAAAAAAAGTAAGAGACAAGCGAAAATAAAGCGGCAAAAATAATTTATGCAACTTTGGAACATCCGATAAACAACAAAATAGAAAATGAAATATTTTCTCGTAGGCGTTTTGTTACACAAAAAACGAAAAAAAAAACCAAAAGTATTTACAGCAAAAATTAAAAACAATAACAACAACAGCCGCAATAATAATAAGCTATTGTGTGTGGGTTGGCTCTGAAGCAACCAATGGCAAAACAATTGAAGTATGACCAAAAAACAACCGGGCAACGTTTAGTTGTTGTTGTGGCCATTCGCTTGCCAAATGAGGGGAGGGTTGGTTAGGCGGTTAGGTGGTAAGGTGGGTGGGTGGTTGATTCGTTACTTGGAGATTTCAGTTACAACAGCAACAACAAACTAACGTGGCTTAGAAAGTTGGGAGAGCACAGAAAAAAAAGCGACAAAGAAGGCAACAAAAATGAATACAAGTCAAACCAAAACAGCTCGCAAATCGCGAATGCAAAAACAACAACAAAAAACGACAAATAAAAAGCGTCAAACATGCAATGCCGACTTACCTGTCTCTGTCTGTGTGTGTGTGTGTGTGTGTGTGAGCCATGTTTTTAATGTATGCATGTATGTGTGTTCTGATTAGTCACACTACAGAATGCAAATGCAAAGCCCCAAAGCTGGGCTAATTTACATACACATACTTATGTAGATTTGCATGCATTTCCATGTGCCTGAGAGTGTGAGTGTTTGGTAAGTGGAACTTGCGCCTATTATAAAAGTGGGCGTGTCAGGAGTCTGATCTACAATTTGGTTGTTACTGTTCTTCCACAACTAGATATGTACACACACACACACATCCGTAACACATATTCAAACATCCACAGCAAACATATGTATTTAGATACATACATTCGCAGCGAGTATTTAGCGCAGCTTTCGACATTAAATTTGCATTAATCACTTTTTGTTGAATGATAATTATTTGGGAAAATACTTGAAGAAAATGGGGAAATAGGCGATGCATAATGAATTAACTGTTAACAAATTTGCTGTCATCTGGAAAGCTACATAAAAATAAAAATATTTAAATGAAAGTTTGACATAAATACGAGGTCAATAAAATTCAAAAATTAGTAAGATCCAGTCTTCTATGTTGCTTTTGGCACCTCAAGAAATGTCATACCCTTGCAGAATCCTGATGCAATTTCAACTATATACAATTTCAACTAGATACAATTTCAAATTTGGTCAGAAAGTAAGTTTGGTTGAAGTGTGTCGAAAAGAAAAAAGTTTGTCATACTAAACTATGGTTATCGACTGATTATTCCTATGACAGCTATATGATATAGTGATCCGATCCGGCCGGTTCCGACATAGGTACTGATAGACTGATTTGTGCCAAGTTTCATCCAGATTGCTCTAAAACTAAGCGAGTAGTATGCATAGAAACAGAGGGACGGACAGACAGACAGACGGACATGGCTATATCCACTTTATGGGGTCGGACATGTCTGCTTTCATGCGTTACACATATCGGGACAAAATTTGAATACCTTCTGCAAGGGTATAATCAAGATGAATGTTGGGGAAAGAGTTCTTTTAATTTAAAGGAATAATTTTATACCAGATCGTACTACTATAATTTGTTAATATCTTAATACTCAGACAACACAGTAGGCTACACCTAACAAAGTACAGTTCTATGTTTGTCAGTCTGAAGCTGAGTATGTTGCGGTTTCAGCAGCATATCATGTCAGAGATATGTCCCAGCTTAAAATTGCAGACATACTGTCGAAAAACGTAGGTCGAGTCAAACATTTGAGGTGTATGAACATGATGGGTCTTCCTTAGAGATGCATCCAATGTGCGAATGAAGCCTACGATCTTGAGAGGGAGTGTTGAATAGAGCACAGTGGAAAACTTGTAGCTTGTATTAAATAATATAGTTGCCATGGGAACTGTGGGTGTTCAATTTCTTTGTTGGTATAAATATTTTGATTAAACTTGTCAAATCTAAGTACATTTAATCTAATCGTTATAAAATCTACAACAGGAAATATGAGTTATTTAAGGAATATCAAGTATCAGTAAGTTGCATAAGTAAAAATGTTTTTAAATAAATTAAATAAATTGTATTTCTTGTTAATGTCAAGCTAAAGTAAATGAAAATGAAGAAATTTGCAAGTGCTGTTAACCTTTACTCTTTCCTTTAAGGCTATAAACTAAATATAGCTAAACATAAATTTAGCTTGGCATTGTTAAAAGCGATCTATTGTGACAGTTGTCCATTATACGTATTATGCAGATTTGCTGAAGAGGTATTTAAATTTTCTTCGTAACGGCCATTTGACACGCCCAATTGAAAGCACAAAGCCATCTAGACATCATTAAGACTCAACTCTGAAGAGCTTGCTAGCCAGTATTTGCTTTACGCTCCCAAAAAGCTATTAAGAACTGTTTCTTTTATGGCACCGCTAAAACCTTAAAATTCGCTCATTCTTTACACAAGAAGTTACCGTCAAAGTCGTCGTCCGTCATATTGTCGATTCATTCATAATACGTACAACAGAAGACGCTAGAAACTGTTGTCGAAAATGCGAAAACAAAAATTCTTGAAGCCGTGTTTCGTATTCGTACGTTTATGATTATGAAATTTCCGTTCCGTTCCGTTCGTTTACGGCTAGCACACAAAAGGCCAATGCTGTTATACAAAAGCGCATGTCTACCCAAATAGCAAAGTATACGAGTACAATAAGTGATTCTTTTTCAGACGCGTTCATTTTATAAATGGCATTTATATACCCAGTGAAGTTTATAGACGGAAAAGAGGGTATGCTGAATGGCGGTTTAATAGTATCTACCCTTACCAGCTTTTAAGCTGTGAATTGGTTAGACTACCCAAAGTAATATACAATTTACCCTGTGAAGATTAAAGATGTTAAAGAATGTGACCGACTACAACTGCATGACAGTATGCTGTAGAAGTAATAGAAATAGATCAATCTTTTTAAGAAAATGTGATAGATGATTTCAATTTGAAGTGAAAGTGTCACTTCATACGTTATATACTTACAGAACAATATCCACACTATTCAGAGTCGCAAACAGTAAAAAGACACTACATTCTTGAAAGCTGTGCAATTTTATTTAAATTACGTTTTATTTTTAACAGCATTGCACAATTTATATTAAACATTTGTCACCTTACTAGCTTAAGGCTTATTAACCTTGTTATATGTAATAATAAAAATATTAAAAAGAATTATTTAAATATTTGCTAATACTAGCGACATATCGTTTATAGAAAACAATAATGTATAAAAGTAAAATATTTACCGAATATTAATTTTATTATTTAGTAATACAGGGTATCTCAACTGCGAAACTGTTGCATTTGTACATGCGTTTTGTCGCCGTTTTGAGTGTGGTTTTTATTTTTCGAATACTTTTCTGCACAGTTTCGTACGTGAGTATAATATAATTATGAGCTACTTTACCTACGGCTTAGTTACTGGCTCGTTTACTTACTCGTACCTGCGAGTGCGCACGAAGCTCTCAAAGCGCTGACACACAAATACGAGTACCAAAACCAAATTGACAACAAAACGCTTCCAGCTATATGCAGAAATTGTCCACTGGACACCCCCGTCCCCCTTATGACCCCTTCTACCAAGGCAAACTAAATCGCCTTTAGATACAAATACATATAAAAAAATGCTTGAAAAGCGGCGCAACAAAATCGATGGCCTCATAATGTTTTCACATGCTCACAATGCGAGGGCGGGACGAGACCGGGTGGGGCAAGAGTGTAAAATGTGCGATTGCTGGGGCCAGTTCGAGGTCTGGTCAACGCATTTTCATGCCTATTTTCTAAGCGGTTTCTAAGCCACTTGCCCGGTCAGTTAGGGCCAGGGTAGGCCAAAGCTTTGGCCCCCCGCCGAAAGGGCAGCAAAAGTTTCAGAGTCATTCAGAAACTCAAAGTTTCATGTTATTTGTTTATACAAACAGAAAAAAATTTGTTCATAGTCTCGTACATGCCAAATTTAGATTTATGACAAAACCCGGCAGTACCACTTAACACCAATTCTGACTGCAAATTTTGTTGTTGAATCTTATTTTATATTTTGTTCGTAATAAATTGCTACTGCCACTTAACCAATGCCATTGAAAACAGCTAAGGTGTCTATACATACATTCATAGACACTTATATACTTTTACTTATACATATAGATACAGATACTTTCGACAGTTACGAACATTTGCTTATGAGAAAAACGGATTATTGCTTCCTATTATTTAGCCCAGGGTTACTTAACACTAGATTAAATATTACATATATGTATATACTATATATATTAAGATAAGCAAAACTTGTGTGACATTGCAAACAAATAAAATATTTCGCTGTTTGACTGAGCAAAAGATTAAAAATTAAAATAGTTTATCATTTTTAAAGCAAATTTTTAATTTACAGTCAAAACAATAGTTTCTATTGTATAACGAATATTTTTCCCTTTAGGCGTTTTTCGGTAACTCGAACGCTTTGATCCCCAAAATAAATATGAATGTGTTTATTTTTAAATGTGATAATTGCATTTAAAATTTGTGAAATTTAGTACAAATTTTATTATCATTATTTGAATTTTGCATTAAAATTCTATCTTCGGATATTCTAAAATCCAAGCAGCCATTTTACAACTTTCAAATTTATGTACATATATTAAGCTTATTGACCGAAACTTTTTTATAATCAAACTACCCGAAGACGCATATTTTTTAAAAAAATCTTTTCTTTTCTATGATGAAATTCTGTAACTATTTCTACCTTACATTTCCTATTGCATTTTATTTCTTTAATTTGCGAGTTTATATGAAAGATTTTCGACCTTACTTCGTTTAAGCCTAACAAATCATAATCACTATTGAGTAATACGAAAAATTTGATGTTACACTTGTGGTTAATCGGAAGAAATTAACTAGCAATTTGTATAATCTTCTCATGTTTCTAAATAATTTGCATTATCGTTTCCTAAGTACAACTTTCATTCACGCGATTTCAACTTTTTCTCATCAAGAAAAACAACTTACTTGATTTTACTTATTTTTTACGGATTGTGCACTTCAAACAGCCAACGGGTTGTGTTTTTGATTTTTTTTTTTCTTAGGAAAACACTTGAAATGATTCAAGCGTGTGGTTGCTGCTGGTGGTGCCCAAACACGCACATCTGATGGGGCAATCAGGGGGGGGGGGGACTATGAACTGATTCTGCGCCGCCAGCGCAAATGAAAGTTGTGTGCAAAAGTTAACGTTAACGTGAAGAGTAACTGATTATCATTAGGTGCCATTTTTGCCGGCAACATAACTCTATTTGGTCAATGCTAACTGGCTCAAACACTTTCCTGCCACTCGCAAAAGGCCTCTAAGGCAATTGGTCAATTGCTAAATTGGAGATGAGAAAATTCCAACATATGCGGAAGTCTGCACAGAGAGAAATGTCCGTTTCAAAAGCTGACGAACTGTGTTTTCAAATACAATAAAAATACAATAATAAATAAAAATAAATGCATTGATATAAACCCAATATCATTTCAATCTTTCGGACTTAGATTCGATCGAATATATTTTTTTAAATACAGAAAAGATTAAGATAGATGAATTGAACATCAGTTTTAATATTTATATAAATACTCTTTCTTAAGTTTATTCAAAATCAAACCAGAAAATATATATAATTGCAAGCCCTGAAGTAATAATATTATCTTTATATATTCAAATAACTAAATTGTACCATAGCTTTATTATAGATTTCTATCTTATCTTTTAATAAGTACGCTGTATACGACCTATTTTCTCCCAGTGTATGATACCCTTTGCCTTTGTCTGCAATCAAATGCAATTATCGCTTTGTATAGCTTTCGTTGAGTTAAAATTAATTCACCTTCTTTAATGTTTTGCTATTGGTCTTCTCTTGCAGATGTCGCCTCGGTAGAAGTGCACACCAGGGAGGCATATTTCAATGGATCCGCTTACCTGCGCCTGCTGACGCCCATGCCCACCTGGGACCATTCGGCGATCAGTTTCCGCTCGTGCCGTGGCGGTGAAATACTGGCTCAGCAATATAACAAAAACTCAATTGTAATCTCAGTGCTCAACGATGCCCTCCAAGTCTCACTCGCCGGTCCGGCCGTCATCGGGATCAAGAATCGTCTCGATGTTAGATTACCCTACCAACTGTTGGATAATCGTTGGCATACTCTGCAATTCAAATACGAGTACGGTAATCTCTATCTGCATGTGGATCGTGAGGCAATTATATTTGGTAAGTTGAGTTGATTATCGTAAAGTAAGTCATGCTAGCTAGCTTAAAATGAAATTAGATTTGGGCAAACGAGACTAGACTAGTCCTTTAACGTGAAGACATCGTTCAGAATAGAAATTAAGTTCAGGAAAATAGACCAGATTAATTATATAACTGGGATCACATACAATTACAGTAATTGCAAAACTTAAATGTAGACCAAATGCTAAAAAACAAGACTAGTTCATTGACTGTAATAACTTTATTTAAATTCAAAAAAAGCTTTCATTACAATTACAGGTTCAAATCTGTTAAACTTAAATATAAATCAAATTAAGAAACTTGACTAGTTTTTTTACTTTTAAAAGTTTAGTTATTAGACCAAAATTAGTATCAAGAAACTTATAATTAAAAATTGCAAAATAGATTAAAGCGGAAAGAAAACGTTGGGTTTGTTAAGCTTTTAGGTCTTTCCGTTGGTCAATATTTAATGAATACGAACCCACAAGTTTCTTTTATATGAAAACTATAAATATATGCCATGCTTTATATAGTGACATATGTGAAGATAAACTTGGATAATCTAGCAATGTTCGATTGCTCGACTAACTTACAAATAAATAGAATAAATATTTATTAAAAATTATCAAATATAATTATACAAAAAGTTTAATAATTATATAATAATATAAATATAATAATTACAATTACAAGAACGTGAAATAATGCTTATTTTAAGCCTGAGCTACTCTCCTAGATGAACTATGGCATTATTCACGTTTCTGACAGCTCATGAGATGCCTACAACGTGCTCCCCTCAAAACACAATTACAATTAATCATTGTGAAGTTAATAATTCATATTTCCATGTCTTTTGCAGCCAACTCAACGTACAACAGTCAGTTTTTGACAAATCAGGACATTGGCAGCGAGGCTGCCATATTGATCTTGGGCAACTCGTTTTCGGGCTGTCTGTTGGATGGTCCTGGTCTACAGTTCGTTCCAGGAAATATGACTATACAGAATGCCGTGTTTGGGGTCTGTCCCTTGTCCTTTGGACCGTGCAGCGAACAGGAGCTCTTTACCAGGCCACAGGATAACTATTGCTTGAATGATCCTTGCATGGGACATGGCACTTGCACATCGAATGCCGAGGGCTACGAATGCCGTTGCACAGCACGTTACTCGGGCAAGAATTGCCAAAAGGATAATGGTTCACCGTGTGCCAAGAATCCTTGCAATAATGGTGGAACTTGTCGGGAAAATTCACGTGGCGATTATCAATGCATGTGCGATGCAAACCATAGTGGAGAGCACTGTGAAACCGAAGTGAATGTACATCCCCTTTGCCAAACGAATCCCTGCCTCAACAGCGGCGCCTGCGTTGTCCCCGCCGGCAGCTCCAGTCCTATCTGTGAGTGCAAGAAGGGTTATACGGGCGCCCGTTGCGAGATCGACATGGATGAATGTGCCTCGCAGCCTTGCCAGAACAACGGCAGTTGCATCGATCGCAACAATGGTTTCAGCTGCGATTGCAGCGGCACCGGTTACATGGGAGCCTTCTGCCAGACGAATATCGATGAATGCGAGCTGCAGAATCCGTGCCTCAACGGTGGTCATTGCTTCGATACCTACGGCTCATACACTTGTCAATGTCTCGATGGCTGGCATGGTGAGATTTGTGACAAGCCTATTAGCTGCCAGACCCAGCAGTGCCTCAATGGCGGCACCTGTGTCGACAAACCCATCGGTTTCCAGTGCATCTGTGCCCCGGAATACAGTGGAGAACTATGCCAACTGGGACCGAGCTGTGCCCAACAATGTCCCATCGATTCGGAGTGTGTTGGCGGCGTCTGCGTGTGTAAGCCAGGCACCTCGGGTGAGTACAGCTTTCCGAATCTTTTTAAATTGGTTCCATGGTGGTTCATATCGGTGGTGTGTCGCATGCATTTCATTTATTCAATATGTAAAGAGCTCTTTAATCCATCTCTTTCACTCTATCAAATTCTATTCTAACAAAAAAAAAGCTACCGCTTTGGAGCTGTCAACTACACTTGACACGGTCGACACTGTCCTAAATGGTGAGGGGGAATCATCAAGTCCACTCTGCAACAGTGGTAAAAAGAAACGCTATATATCGCCCGAGTGGCTCAAACGCAAGCGTTGTGAACTAAAATTGAGTAGGTGGCAAAAGTCTAACTAGAGCTAAAAAACGAGTTGTTGCTTTAATAATCGCAGGAATCACAAGAAAGCTTTTAAGTTTGCTACGCATCTTAAATTATATAATTTATGTTTAATTGTTGCCAATTATAAAATTTATTGTGGAATTACTTCAGTCTAAAGATATACACTTTAACTTCTTTAAATTATATCTGCAAACTATATGCGATTTATATTATTATATAATATATTGTCTTCAATCTATTAATCTAATTGAATTCGACCTTAAAATATTCACTTAAATATGAGATATATTATTGATATTTCCTTTTGAAGATATTTGCATCAATCTATGATATTAACTTCAGATTTCTCTATGAGATATTTGCTTTGATGTATCGTTATATTGATGATAGTTAATAGATTGTAAATTTTAATACTTTAACAATTAAAGTTAGCATAAATTAAGGATTCTCTGCTGCACAGAAGAATGATGTCAGTTCAGTTCTAAATTTCATATTCAATTTTCGATACAACATCAAAATATGCTAATGTATTAGAAAGAGGAAATCTCATAGTATCTGTAAAAAGAGCAGTTGTTGAATTGATATGAAAGTGTAGTCATCTCAACTTTAAGTATATGTTAGTTAAATTGATGATACTTAAAATAGATGATATTTAAAGGATATATTTTAAAAATACCTAAAAGTATACTATGCAATTTTCCCTCCCTCTCATATCCATTCAAATAATCGATAGTTAAGGGAATCAATGCAGTTTCTAATACAAAAATCACAAATTACATACATATATGTACATATATTCGCTTGGTTGTCATTTCGCATTTGAAATTGTTTGATTGAGGGGCTTTTAACTAATCTATAATACATGCGTATACATATATATATATATATGTGTTTGTGTGTGTGTGTGTGTGTGTGTTACCCTGTCTATTGGCTATCCGTCTATATATGTATATATATATATGGCTATGTGAATATTATATTGTATGTAGGCCCCATTGGTCATTGCCTGCCAACAACAACTACACCGACACCAGAACAACCAACAACAACAATGCTTATCACAACCTCGGCTATGCCAATTGCTACAACAACAACAACAACAACTAGAAAACCTCCTCCAATAACCACAACAACAACAGATAGTAACAAACAACAACAACAACAAACAGCACCAACCCAACGCTCGGCCTCACTGAATGCATGTCCCCAAGAAAATTGCTTGAACGGTGGCACCTGCCTGGGATATAGTAACAATTATACCTGTATATGTGCTAGTGGATACACAGGTGATGATACCTATACCCATATACTCAACCGAGGGGGTTGCACTACAAGTCTTACTTAGACTCTTCTTAACTCTTATCACACTCTATGCTTAGCTTAATATCAATTAGAAACTTGACAATGATCCTATTATTATTATTATTAACTAGTTAAACTTGTGTTGCAACCCTCTTTAGCTTAACTGTAAATACGTAGTTATAGTAGTATTTTAGTAAATTTATACATAGTATATATATTTTAATTTAAAAGTACAGTTGGTAACAACGTTGATAGATAATCATCCACTCAAACTAACCTCAAAATTATGTTTGACATTTAGGTTACAACTGTCAACAGAGCTCGGGAGATGGCGGCACCACATTTGCACTAACCCCCATCAACTGCAATGCCACCAATGGCAAATGCTTGAATGGAGGCACTTGCTCCATGAATGGCACTCATTGTTACTGCGGTGTCGGATATTCTGGAGATCGTTGCGAAAAGATGGAGAATTGTACGCCCCTCAACTGCCAGGAACCGATGATATGTGCACAGAATCAATGTATTTGCCCCGAAAACAAAATATGCAATCAGTGTGCAACGCATCCCTGCCAGAATGGCGGTGCATGCCTCGAACTGCCGAATGGTGATTACGAGTGTAAATGCCAACGCGGCTGGACGGGAAGGAATTGCGCCAACGATGTGGATGAGTGTGTCCAGCAGCCCAATATCTGCGGCAATGGTATCTGCAAGAACGAAAAGGGATCCTACAAATGCTACTGTACACCCGGCTTTACGGGAATTCACTGTGACTCCGATGTGGACGAATGCCTCAGTCATCCGTGTCTGCACGGTGCCACGTGCCACAACAAGGTAAGCTGTTAGTTAGCGTAAGACATCTGAAATATTTCACCAGTTACTAAATTGAAATTAGTTGTTTTTCTTTAAATACGGAAAGCATCGCATATTGAGACAAGTGAGTAGGGCGTCTGTTCGATAATTTAGTGAATGTAATGCCATCTAAAGCTAAACTCATCGAAACGAAAGGGCTCTTAATGGGCCTGGAAATATCCATATTTATAATCGATATACACACAACGTAGTAGCACACCATTTATTTAATTAGCTTAGCTTATTTTTCTTTCTTGGACATTATTAATTTTTAGAAAGAATTTGATGTGTAGAAAAGCTATAGTACAACATGTGTGTAGAAAAGCTTAATCGTAAAAAATTAACCCTACCTTTCTATGAATAAGAAAGTAGAATCCAACGACATAGCCATCGAATTTAATTTGAAAAGATGAGAATTTAAATATCTATCCTTGCCGGTTCCTGCCTGTGCAGGATTCACATTCATCCTGAAGCTGCCTTTTGCGAATCAATCCATTAATTGATTCTATAATTTGCTTTATTTCCATCAAGTCCTAAGCCCTAATGAAAATTTCCATACAACTTATTTATTTATTGTCAACTATGAACAGTCGACACGACTTTTTAAATTTAACTTTGTAAGTAAGATAATTACAAAATATAAAAATAGAATTACTGAATGTTTAATGAAACAAGCAAATTATGTTGAATTTATTAACTATTGCAAGTTTTGTTGATGGTTTAGAAAAAGGATTGGTTGGATCATGCATAGCAGTTAATGAGATTGAACAGATCCAAGCAGAAATGTATTAAAATTTACTCTCAACTCATTGGGTTTTTTCTCAAATCATAAATACCCCTAGAATATCTAGATTTAAATCCGCAATTTAAAAGTTCAAAGCTATAATGTTTTTGTTTTAGTAAAATGTTTGATAAAATGAGTTTTTTCGTTATTTAAATTTGAATATATATGTGTCGACTGTTCTTAGTTGATAATAAATAAACAATCAAAGGCTCTCTATATTTTACCTTGTTACCAGCCCTAACGGAAACACTATAAAAAAGAGGGATGAAAAATTACGCTATCCATCTTTTCTTATTTGACCCTACCTATCTATTTCTCTACTTACTTTATTCAATCCCTTCAGACATCCTGTAGCTTACTCTCTGCCAGCCTGTTCCAATACATCTCCAAATATACTGCCAGACTTATTCGTCAATGTTAGTTTTCGTTTTTACCCGGCATTAATTTCTTATCATCTTTCCGTCCGACTAGATCAATGCCTATGAATGCGACTGCAAACCAGGTTACCAAGGTGAAAACTGCGAGATTGACATTGATGAGTGCATCAGTAATCCGTGCTCCAATGGCTCCACCTGCATCGATATGATTAACAATTTCACGTGCTCCTGCATACCGGGCATGACGGGGCGCATCTGTGACATTGACATTGATGATTGCATCTCGGCTCCCTGTCAGAACAATGGACTCTGCATCGATGAATTGGGTGGCTTCCATTGCGACTGCAGCGGAACGGGATACGAGGGAAAAAATTGTGAGCTGAATATTGATGAATGCGTCTCGAATCCCTGCACAAACGGGGCCAAGTGTATAGATCAAGTTAAGGACTATTTCTGCGAGTGTCATGGCGGCTACAAGGGAAAGAATTGTGAGCAGGATATTAATGAGTGCGAGAGTAATCCCTGCCAATACAATAGTACCTGCTTGGAACGCTCCAATTCCACACTCTATAATCTAAGTCACGTGACGGACTTGCCCAAAGTGTTCGCTCAACCCTTTAGCTTTGAGAATGCCAGCGGGTAAGTCGATATGGAACAATTAAATATGACCCTTATTATATACATTTTAAATCGAATATTTCTATAATTACGATTAAAATATAAACTTTGGTGTGACTCCTTCTCTAGCTATGAATGTGTTTGTGTGCCGGGAATCATTGGCAAAAACTGTGAAATCAACATCAACGAATGCGAGAGTAATCCCTGTAGCAAGCATGGCACTTGTAATGATGGAGTGAGTAAATCAACACCAAATCGGATGCAATTATTGATTCACTCTCTTAATTATAGATTGGCACCTACACCTGTGAGTGTGATCCGGGCTTTGAGGGCACCCACTGTGAGATCAATATAGATGAATGCGATCGTTACAATCCTTGCCAGAATGGCACCTGCATTGATCAAATCAACGATTATGATTGTGATTGTGATGCCAACTTTGGGGGCAAGAACTGTTCGGTTCCATTGATTGGCTGTGTCAGCGGACCCTGTCTAAACAATGGCACATGTAGACCCTTTTTGTTTAATGAGACCATACATAGTTTTAACTGTTCCTGTGAGCATGGCTTCCAAGGTGACACCTGTCAGAAGACCACAACATTGTCCATGGTCGTTAGCAGTTTAATAACTGTACAAACTCAGCGGGAGGAAGGCTACGACATCAACTTGCAGTTCAAAACAACGTTACCCAATGGTGTTCTTGCCTTTGGCACATCCGGCGGACAGAATGAACCAGTTAGCTATATACTAGAGCTGATAAATGGACGTTTAAATCTTCATTCATCTCTGCTTAACAAATGGGAAGGAGTCTTCATTGGTTCCAAGTTAAACGATAGCAATTGGCACAAAGTGTTTGTGGCCATTAATACGTCACATTTGGTACTGTCCGCCAACGATGAGCAGGCCATCTTTCCCGTGGGATCCTATGAGACGGCTAACAACAGTCAACCCTCGTTTCCGCTGACTTATCTGGGCGGAACCATTCCCAATTTAAAGTCATACTTACGCCATTTAACTCATCAGCCATCGAGTTTTGTGGGCTGCATGCAGGATGTGGTTGTCAATGGCAAATGGATCTTTCCCGATGAGCAAGATACGGATGAGAATACCAAATTGTCCTATGTACAAAGCGGCTGTCCACGCACCGAGCAATGCAAACCGAATCCCTGTCACTCTAATGGCGAGTGCACAGATCTTTGGCACACGTTTGCCTGTCACTGTCCCAGACCCTTCTTTGGTCACACCTGTCAGCACAGTAAGTAGCTTTGCTCATTGAGGGATTATCTTCATTATAATAACCTGAACTCCCGCAGATATGACGGCTGCCACCTTTGGACATGAGAATACCACACATTCTGCGGTAATTGTGGAGACAACAGATGTGGCTAGACGCGCTATACGCTCCATTCTGGACATATCCATGTTCATACGTACGCGAGAACCGGCGGGTCAGGTCTTCTACTTGGGCAGCGATCCACGCAAAGCGCCGACAAAGAGTGAGTTTTATTTAAATTTAATTGGAAAATTCGATTATGAATTAACATTTCATTTATTTAAATTATATAGCATTTTAAATTGATAACTGAAAAGAAAGAAAACAACTTGTAATTGATATAACATTTGTTTCAAAGATTGGGGAGACCTTAGAAAAGAAGGAGAAGGAGCATTTCACCATTTAGTAATTTAACATATAACAACAATTAGTGAAAGTTTGAAGGTTAATTAGTGAAAGTCTACTAGATTAAAAAAAAACAAGTCAGTTCGAAAAATCTAGTTATAGTCTAGTTAAAAGTAGAAACTTCCTTTGGGAAACATAAAATGATTTGGACTTATAAGGATCGTCAAATTCTTTAGACTAAGGTTAGCCAAAAAACCATTTCCGACAATATTTAGCTAAATTTTGTATTCACTATTACATGTGTAAACAGAAAAAAACGCCAATAAACATCATTGCGAAGAGATGATATTATAGACAATAACAGCGATATGAATCTAATTTGTGCTTCAAGAAGTATTCCTAAATTCGCTTGAGAGATAAAGGGACATCCGGACAAGCGTGTAATTATATACAAATTATGTATCCATGTTTAGGAAGGAATCAAAATTAGCTTACCAGTAACTGAGTAGCAAAAAATTGACGACAGATCAATAAAATAATGATAAAATTCAATACTAAATCAACTTAATTTAAATTCCGAATTTCTTCTGCTTTCCCAGATGTTGGTGACTCTTATGTGGCAGCCAAGCTGCATGGCGGTGAATTACTGGTGAAAATGCAGTTTAATGGCACACCGGAAGCCTATACAGTTGGTGGACAGAAACTGGACAATGGCTACAATCATCTCATTGAAGTTGTGCGCAATCAAACCTTGGTGCAGGTAAAGCTCAACGGCACCGAATACTTCCGGAAGACATTGTCGACGACGGGTCTGTTGGATGCCCAGGTGCTCTACTTGGGTGGACCGGCACCGACGAGGGAATCTCTATTGCCAGCCAGCACTGAGCCGGGTCTGGATGAGAGCAGCATGGCTGCTAGCAATGTGGCAATTTCAAAGGAGATGGACGACAGTAAGGATTACTTTAAGGGCATAATTCAAGATGTCAAAGTGAGCAATGGATCGCTAAATATGATTGTCGAAATGTATCCATTAAATGTGACCGATGTGAATGTGAATGCCAAACCCTTTGGAGCGGTCACCATTGATCGTGCCTCTGTGCTGCCTGGCGAAGTTTCCGATGATCTGTGTCGAAAGAATCCGTGCAAGCATAATGCCGAGTGCCGGAATACATGGAACGACTACAGCTGCAAGTGTCCCAATGGCTATAAGGGCAAGGATTGCCAGGAGATCGAGTTCTGCCAGCTGGTGACATGTCCCGGCAGCAGTGTCTGTCAGAATCTAGACGATGGCTACGAGTGCTTGACCAACATTACGTTTACGGGCCAGGAGCATTCGCCGCTAGCATTTTACTACTTTAAGGAGCCGCTGGCCGACGAGAGTGGCGTGACGAAGCAACCGATCCTTAAGCCGATCATTGAAATTGCCTATCGTACCAGAGCCGGTGGCACTTTGCTCTTCATCGACAACAACGATAGCTTCTTTGAGATTGGCGTGAATGGCGGTCGTGTCACGGTCACCTGGAAGCTCACCCAATTGCATATTGGCGAGTCGGGACGTTTCGAGAAGGAGAACACCGATGGCGAATGGAGTCGCATATATTTGCGTGCTCATGGCGGTAAATTGGAGGGCGGCTGGAAAGGATGGGAGTCGATGGTGGATCCCACGCCAGGCTTCTCAACAGACATAGACCAGGGTGCTTTCCAGGAGCTACTTTCAAGCAGCACCCAAGTTTATTTGGGCGGCATGCCAGACTCGCGTCAATCCCGTGGTTCAACGCAATCCTCTCAGCAAGGTTCCCAATTCAAGGGTTGTCTGGGCGAAGCACGCGTTGGTGATCTCCTCCTGCCCTATTTCTCCAATGCCGAACTCTATCCACCCACGGAGAATGTGTCTGTCCAACTGCAGTCACAGTTCCGCCTGAACTCGACCCTGCCCGAGGAGGGGTGCATCCTGTGCTTTCAGGTGGACTGTAAAAATGGCGGTTACTGCAATGTGCCCACCGAGGAGTACGCTTGCACCTGCCAGGCGGGCTACGAAGGCGACGACTGCGGCACGGACATTGACGAATGCCTCAACACGCAGTGTGAGAACAATGGCACCTGCATCAACCAGGTGGCCAATTTCTATTGCCAATGTCAGCCCGGATTCGAGGGTCGCTACTGCGAACAAAACATCGACGAATGTGCTACACAACCGTGTCACAATGGTGGCAACTGTACTGATCTGATAGCTGCCTACCAATGTGTCTGCCCGGATGATTATACAGGTCCACAATGTGATGCCCTCAAGCAGATGACCTGCGAGAATGAACCCTGCCGCAATGGATCCAACTGCGAGAATGGATTTAGTAAGTGCACATTTTATCATTATTGAATTGCGAATACTTTTGACAGAATTACAAATTGGTACTTTTGATAATATTCGTCACATTTCTTATAGAGAATCCTACTAACAACTAGTTTATCTCCCTCCTACAGATGCTCAAACCGGAAATAACTTTACCTGCACTTGCTCCATGGGCTTCGAGGGTCCCCTGTGTGACACGCCCTTCTGTGAGCTGACGCCCTGCGCCAATGGAGGTCTTTGCCTGTCCACCAATACGGTAGGTTATCAACTTGCTTCCCTTAAATTACAATAGTAATGTATGTGCGCTTCCAGATACCCAATTGCAAGTGCAGTCTAGGGTATACGGGTCGGCTGTGTGAAATGGAGATCGATGAGTGTGCATCCAATCCCTGCCTAAATGGCGGTCAGTGTAATGATCTTGTCGGTGGCTATCAATGCAATTGCCTTTCAACTGGCTTCGAGGGACTTCACTGTGAGACCGACATTGATGAGTGCAGTCAGGGCGTGGAGTATTGCGGCGGACTTGGACGTTGCATCAATATGCCGGGCACCTTCAAATGCATTTGTCAGAAGCCCTATTGTGGCGCCTTCTGCAACTTTACCGATCCCTGCAATTCACAGAACATATGCGCTAATAGTGGGCAGTGCATGGAGAACTGCGGCGAAGAGGCTGATTACTATTGCAATTGTACCGAAGGCTTCACGGGCAAAAACTGCACAGCTCCGGTATGTCTACAAACTGTAATAATTCAACAACATATATATAATTGAATGTTATATATTTTGTTTATAGATCACGGCCAAAGATGATGGTCCCTCGACAACGGACATTGCCATCATTGTGATACCTGTTGTTGTTGTCTTGCTACTGATTGCCGGCGCTTTACTGGGCACATTTTTGGTCATGGCACGGAATAAGCGTGCCACACGTGGCACCTACAGTCCCAGCGCGCAGGAATACTGCAATCCAAGGCTAGAAATGGATAATGTGCTAAAGCCACCGCCGGAGGAACGACTTATTTAGTTAATGCTCCCCTCAATATATTAACAAAAGATATTTTAGAATCCGCCCATATAAATAGTTTTAATTATTGCGTACTGCGTATGGCATATTACTTTGTTAGGTGCTCCAAGGCTTCCACAGAGTAACTCTGCATTAATCTTGATGTGCGTACGCTTTAGTTAGTTAATAATGCCGTTGTCTATTTATTGTAGTAAGTAGTTTGTATGGCAATCACATTATAGTCGTTATATAGTTACAGTTTAGATTCAGTATTCGATTTCATTCAAAACACAATAAGCGAGTATATTGAAAAAGCTGCGAACAAAGTTGTGCTGCACACCGAATCAAACAGCAATGGAAATAGAAATAGAAACAAAAGTAATGACGAAAACGAAAACAGCAACAGAATTCGGCACATTCCAAGCGGAAACCCTTAAATATAATTTACGAGTATTGTGTAAATAGATTTGTATGCCTTTTTAAAACTAAATTAGCTGAGCTAAACAAAATCCTATATAAATATAAAATCCTAAATAAATCAGCCTATATATTTCTAAATATATATATATATATATATATATATATATATATATATATATGTGGCCTTATACAACAAGCATGAGAACTAAGTGTACTTTAGTGTTAAGTAAATCAAATATTTTGCTCTACAATTTTTAAGCATTAACTTAAGAGACTGTACTATATATATATATATTGAATATTTCAACTTTTTCCAAAAACAAAAAGTATAATAAAAATAATTAAACATCATAATAATGAACAACTCGGTGTATTTTTAAAAATATAACAAATGCAATGCGTTGCATTTTAATCCTGCGAAAGAATTTTGATTTTTAAATATCAGACAACTTTACAATAGACAAACATAATAGGTCCTTTTTGAATGTAATTAATTTATTATTTCAACAATGAAGTTGGATAAATGCCCAGAAAAATGTTTTTAATGATATTAGTTGAAAAGTGTACTTTGAATTGACAAGTTTGATGTGGAAACTTGAAGACTACATATATACCAATCTGTTATAATTTTATTTGTATCTATTGGAATTGTTTAGTAGAGGCATAAGTGTGATTATAATGGATAAGAATTACGATACTTCGATTGCATAATTAGATTCGACTAATATACTAATTTTATTCTTAATAAATTCCGTTTTTATTTTGTATCAAATACGTTGTGGAAATGAAACAAATTTTGATATCCAATTTGTAGCAAGTTAATTGCTAACTTTATTCACTGACTTATTTATGACGATTACACTTTTTTAATGTATACGAGGATGGTTGTTTTTTTTTTATAATAATGCAACAAATCTATTGACAACAGTTTTAAATATTTTGTTGTTTTGTTTTTGTGTTTGTGTCTGTATTGAGTGTTTTCACAAGCTAATGCCTAGAGTATAAAATTTTAAATATGTAATTGGTAAGCAAAAAAAATTGACAAATTGCAGTAATCAAAATACAAAACTAAGTTAGCATATTACAATAAAAGTGTTGTGAATAGTTTTAGTTTTAGTTTTTTTGTTGCTGTTGAATAGATAAATAGGATCATCATATGCAATTTGCTAAATAATAAATGCTAAAGAAATAGAGCGAGCATTTGTCATTAGCCCATTGAGGCGACCCATTTAAATTTGCTTTGCATTTCCGGATGATAGAATATGCATTCCAGCTTATTAACGCAATTCTTGCCATAACGACACGGCTTCGGATGATAGAACGTGCAACCGATCTTTGAGCAATTGGGATAATATTTGCACATCGTTGTTGCCGTTGTCGCTGTTGAAGGTGCCGATATTGATTTATAGTTCTGCACAGGTATCACATGCGAGGCTAAAGAAATATAAATAAATAATTCAATTACTTACATATCCATTTAATTAGATTCTATTTTAAACTACTCACATAAAGGCGGCGCCGCCAGTTGCACGTGGCTCAGATCCCGGTTGCCGCTGTGTGCAAAGTTGCAATCAATGCTCATGCAGGCCAAATCAAACTTGCATTTGGGATGCGAGTACATACACTTGTCGGCAAACTTGCAGTTGGGAAAGGATTTGCAGGGAGCCGTTGGATGATAATATTCACAAAATTGTTTGCTGCAATTCGGATGATATTTGCAGCGCTCTTTTGGCTTCGTTACCTTTAAAACTGTCGAGTCTACATTGACAGCACTCACTGCGAATGGAATAGAATTTAAGTTTAGTTCAAATAAGTTATATTCTAGAGTATGGATCTACAGACAGTTAGCGCAAAATTTAAAATAAAGAGCATAATAATGTACGAAAACTTGAACATTTCGTGATTTATGACATTTATTGCAAATACATGAATATAAAAGTTTATAACAATGTTTTGCTTGCTGTCAAGTCTTTGACAATTCTTGAACTGCATATTGGGTGTCTTCTTAGCGACCATTCGCTACTACTTTTTTGAATTACATTTTGTTCTTATTGTCTTATCGATGTGAGCGCCATTTATTGTCTGCTTGGGACATAAAAATAACAAAAATTTGTATAATCAAAACAAGGCAGTTCGCAATGAAAAAGTATATATAGCAAGCAAAGTTAAAAATAAAGCGAGGCAAAATGGAAGTAGTCCTCGCTTAAAAACAGAAACTCAATTAGTCAAGGTAAATTTGTCTACTTATGTACATTTGTTACGTAAAAAAGTAAACTTTTAGTAATGAGATAAATATGTACAAAAAACGGATGACAACTTTACCTAAACATTGTCGTGCAAAGAGGGTATAAGATTCTATACTAAGGAAACGCTAACTACTGAACCAAAGTATAACTAGGAGAACATGTTTAATATGTAGAACAGTCATAATTATTATTTATTATTTGTCAGGGTTTACTCACATGTTGGAAGATTATCGTATTTCCTGTCCTCTGCAGTGCGTATAGAGATTCGACGTCGCTCCGTGGATGAGTCACGTTCTTTGCTGCCAGAGCGACGTTTCTTTTGTGACTGTGACGGCAGCTGCAGCTGCGACTGAGGATGTAACTGGGGCTGGAACTGTGGCTCTTCCTCCTCCGGCTTCAGCTTGAAGCGTATGGGAGTGTGCTTGACCTTAGATGACACCTCCGCCGTTGCCGTTGTTGCAACAACTGATGCTATTGATGACGATTTCTCATTGCTAATATCGCGTTTATCCAGACGCTTTGGAGGCAGTGGTGGCGTTGTCGATCGATTGGCTTCCTCTAGCTGCACTTTTGTGTCAATCTTGATGTCATAGAACGAGGAAGAAGAAGCCATATTGGCCAATCTTTTGCCAGACACACGCCTGTGCGGTAATCCGTGCAGTTGTTCATCATCCTCATCATCATCACCATCGTTATTAATAATGATCTTCTTGATCTCCTGCGTCTGGCGCAGCACATCGCTCCGTTGAAGGCTACGCGATGGTTTTGGCGGCGGCGGCGGTGTATTGCTCGATGTGGAGGGCGAGGAGCGCGACGAGCTTCGCGCACGTTTCGATTTGTTGCGTCTATTGTTGCTATTCGTGGAGGAGGAGCATGTCGTTGAGCTGGGCTCAGCATTCAGAAGCTGAGCCGTTGTCGAGCTGGTTGAGGACACTTGCGGCGAGGGTGTGCGTTTGCGGGAACGCTTACGATAGGCGGCGGCATTGCCCAGTGTCTTGTCGCCATTCAGCGTTACAACAAACTGAGTCTTGGACATACCGGCTGGTCCAGCGCCCGAGATGTTAACTTTTTGCTCTACATGCATGTCAATGTCCATGTCCAGGTTGTCCACCACACTGTCCTGAACCAGTTGTGGCACATATGTCACGAATTCGCTAACGCTCAAACTGGGAACATACTCCTCCTCCTCTTCCTCTATTTTTGTCACCAGTTTAACTTCAGCCGGCGGATCGACCGATCGCCGCGCCCTTTTGGCATCCCTGTGCAGCACATTAACCACCAATTCACGCCGGCTGCTCCTGAACAACTCCTTGCCAGCTCCACTGCCTGTTGTGGACTCATTTACACGGCGTTTGCCCAGCGTTGAGCTTATGATCTCCGGTTCGTCACTCCGCATACGTTGCTTTGCCGGCACGACCACTGACGGTGCTGGTGCCTTGGCCAAGATGGTAGATCGTTGGGCATCGGCAACGGCGCGCAACAGCAGATTTTTACACGCCTGTCGTCGCGGTGAAACCGTTGGTCGTGGCTTAATGTTAATTACCGAATTGACAGGCTTATTCACAATATCTTCATCATCAGATGGCACCGGCGGCTTGTTTATCGCCACGATAACACGCGATCCAATGCGATGCTTGTAGTTGCTTTCCGGACTGGGGCTCGGCGAGCGACGACTGCGCAACGTCTCCCGTTCACGCTCCCGTGTCCTTTCCCGCCTGCGACTCGGCTGAGTATCGTTGGCGTTGCGCTGAATGCGCTCCCTGCCTCGCTCCACTTTCTTATTCTCCTCGTGCTGTTGCTCGCCTCGACGCCGATGCGCCGGCACATAAAGCTCCAACTCCTTTTGTGCGCGCTGTGGACGCTGCGAATCTGGCGGCGTTTGTGACGGTTGTGGCGGCTGCGGCTTGCAGCCCAGACGCTCGTGAACAGAACGACGCTCTATGCGCTCGTCTATGATCAATTGTTGCTCTGGCAATTCGGCATGTTCTTTTGGTATTTCTCTAGCTACCTCCGGTTCGGGTGTCCTGTTGAACACAATGGGACTTTTGACTTTGCGAGTGCTTAGACTGCCGTTATCGGCACCTGCTTTTGGGGTTGAGTTATGGCCAACAGATTCATCTTGCTCGTTGAGATTTAGCACGTCCTCCACATGGTGTTCGTCGTCGTCCTCGTCGCTTTCAGCGTCTAGTTCGCCGATCTGGCGTAAATGCTGCTTGGCTGCGTAGATTTTACGCTGTATTTCGGCTAATTCAGCCATATCTTTTTCGCGATTGCCACTGTTGGTAGTGGAGCTGATCTCCGATGTGGTTGGTAGGTCAACAGCTTTCGGAGCCGTATCTGCTGGTGGCAACGTCTGCGGCTGCAGTTGCTCAGCGTCATTAGTAGATTTGCGCTTCTTTTTCTTTTGAATTAGTTCATCTTTTAGACTGGTGTCCACATCGAGCGACTTTTTGGCTTTCTCCAGCAGTTCCTCGGCAAAGACATCGGTAATGGAACTAATTGCTGGCAAAGCGTCTGTTGATCTTGTCGTAGCTTCTGTATGTGGCACTTCATCTCCAGATTTTCTGTGCACCCGTTTATCCTTCTTGTCACGACTTTTTTTGTCCTTGTCCTTGTCCTTTCCTTTGGTCGCTTCGAATTGACGTGACTTTCGCTTCTTGCTTGGTGCTGCAAATATATATTTAAAATAAAAAATATTTCTTGTAAAACAAAGGTCACTCACCACTTGGCGCTGGCAACGTGACTTCCTGCAACTTTTGCAGAACTTCGTGAAGCCAAGTGACAAATAAATCCGTCTGATCGCCCAGGAAGAGATTCAGTTCAGCGTTCATTTGCTGTTTAGTGCGTTTGTTGGCCACCATGACCATTACGTAGTCAGGAAGTTCGTCGTCAATAAAGCCGGCAGAGCCGCCAGTGCCTAATTCAAGCAGTTTCGCCTTCACTGCACTCTGTCCCATATAATTTAAATTGTGAAAAGATGATTACGAGTGCATTGATTTTTCGCAAAACAAAAAGTGAAAAACTTACGCGCATCTTTTGCCCGATTTCGCTTCCCAGATTGCAATCCATTTTGGCAAATGTGCTGGTCGTCAATCGGTGTGAGTCTCAAATGTTAAAATTTCCTGATTTTAATTTAATTGTTACAACATGGAACAAAAAAAAACTTCCAAAAAAATAATACTTTTTTTTAGCAACTGCAGAACATTTTCAGTGTGACCAGGTTTTGGGAAGACAAAAATGTATGAGTATTTTCATTATGTTATTTAACATGACTATGTCTCGTTTAACACCAGGCATTCACATAGCATTTTAAACGTAATAGGCTGAATGGCAACTAGTAGTGTGACAGAAGAAGAAGCTGAAAAAAGTATTTCAGGCGAATTTCAGTGCGACAATTTTGTAATTTCGTAATAAAATGTGTAATAATGGAAAACAGGCAGCCCAGTTCAAGTGATGTGATAGTGCCAGGTGCGTTACATTCTCAAATATAAAAGATTAACACAAATATGGCTGCCATTTGGCCCCAGTCCGAGAGGTACGCTACCCTTTCTGGCTGGCTAGCTGGCCTCAGCCTCAGTGCCCTGAGCCCGTGTGTGAGTGCAGAATCTGCGCGAATGGCCGAGCCGAAATAAATGCAATTTTATGATAATTATGTGAATTTGGCAAGCAACTTGTTGCATTTAATGTGAACCGCAATTATTTCTTTTCCAGAATTATACTTCCTAATATCAAAATTTTTGACTGCGGGCCCGCTGGAAGATACAGCAAAGGTCGGTGATCGGGCGTTTCGTTGAGCGCCGCCCTGAAAAAAGAGCGCAATTTCATCGTTTGAATTTCGCTTTTGTTTACAAACATTTTACTAACCCGATTTCTTAAAATTCAATTTTCAGATACTGGTGAAAGAACTAGAGCAAAAAAAGGTAAGCAATATGTACTATGTGTTAGTGTTGGGGGCTGTTGGGCAACCTTTGCCTTTGACAACTTGTCTTTATAAGGATTTCCCTTTCTTATACCATTTGAAATGCAAAAAATCGCAAGCGTTTGTTTATATATTTTGTTTTGGTTTTCGTCGTGGCCGTTGTTGTTGTTGTAGCACAGCCGGCAGCAGCCCACACCGTCCGCTTATTTCAGAGTTCAAAGCTATACTGAAACTGAATCGCACTACGGTGCGGTACAGAATGGGAGAAGTCTGTCTGTCCGTACCATCTGTCCGCCTGTTTAATAAAAGTAGGTAAAACAAAGAATTTGGCTCCCGGCTGTGGCGGCGACGTCGACGACGACGTCATTATTTCGATGCTCAGCAAGTGCAAGTGATAATAAATTTGTATTCCGCTGCTTTCTTCACCCACAGGTATTGCCCCGACGCATCGACTGGCTGGGCAATGAGCATGACCAGACCTTTGCCGAATTGGTGAGTTATTCTTGTTATGATTTGTTGTGTGTTTAATTGTCGCTCTAAGTGTGATTCGTGCTTGCATAATTGACATTTGTGTGCATATTTGACTCGTTTAGTTTTGACTTTGTGTGTGTTCGTGCGCACATTTGTGACGTCACATGGCTATCGATTGATTGAATGCGCCTGTGTATAACTATTAATTTTTTTTTGCAATTAATTAACTGCAACAGCATAAAATAATAAATTAATTAATAAATTAATTTAAAAACAAAAGTAAAAATAGAAAAAAATAATTTGATAATAAAATGAAGAAATTTTTTCAGACTGTACTGCATTTTTGTGCATTTGAAATAAAAAAATTAATAATTAACAATTACATAGTAATTTTAATAACAATCATGCCCCTGGCGGCCGACATCTTGCTTTCCACGCATACATACAAATGATAATTTCATGCATGTGTGTGTCTGTATGTATTGCACGGCATCAGACCTTGGACAAAAGCCAACGCAGCACGCGGATACATGTGTTAGAGCGAGACAGTTATATGTGTACTAGCTCACAAAACAGCTGCGCAGTAATGTGCGATATGTTATCGATAGTTGCAATTCGTTAAATTTTAAATGTTTGTAGGAAACGAAGTACGCGCACATTGGGCCAAATCATCTACTAGAAATATGCAGCCGTCTTGGACCGCTGGTGGACAGGGAGCTGCCGCCAAGCGTGCCAGGTATAGACTCATTGCTTGGCACTGGCCGTCAACATTTATTGCGTACAAAAGAAACCGTTTACCGGCATCGGACATTGCGTGATTACTGTACGAGCCTTCATGGTATATCACTGCCAGACTCGAGGCTTACCAAGCCGGTACACAATCTAAGTGAGTTGTGATAATTTACAAGCATTTCAATCAATAGTACAATTCACTGTTATTATAGCCAAGGTAATATCTGGTCGAGAACATGGCGGTTTGGTGCGACGCAAGTTGCTGGTGCCCACGGATCTCTATCGGAAGACGAAGCTGCTCCGTCGCACCGTGGGACACCTATCATCAGTGTATTGTGTACTATTTGATCGGACGGGTCGTTATATTATAACCGGGGCCGATGATCTTCTCATCAAGATTTGGTCCGCAGCTGACGGTCGTCTGCTGGCTACGTTACGTGGCGCTTCTGCGGAAATTACAGATATTGCCATTAATTTGGATAACACAATGCTGGCCGCCGGCTCCGTTGATCGCATCTTGCGCGTTTGGGACATGCAAACGACATCGCCCATTGCTGTTCTTGCCGCTCACACGGGCATGATAACTTCGGTTAACTTTTGTCCGTCGCCACGCAGTGATCTTAAATATTTAGTAACTACCAGCACAGATGGCTCGATTGCATTCTGGCAGTATTCAACGCCGCGCGGTCAAAAGATCACGTTCGCACCAAGGCCCACACAATACCACGAGAAGTTGCGTCCGGGCCAGGCACAAATGATGTGCACCACCTTTTCTCCAGGTGGTGTCTTCTTGGCCGCCGGCTCTGCAGATCATCATGTGCGCGTCTACATGATGGCTGAAGATGGACCGAAGCGTATACTGGAAACGGAGGCTTACACCGATGCCGTGGATTCAGTGCAATGGTCACATCGCGGACTCCGTTTCATATCGGGCAGCAAGGATGGCACTGCACACATCTGGACATTTGAGTCGCAGCAGTGGAAGAGCCTCAAACTTTGCATGACGGAACGCTTAGCTAGGTATTATCTAGATCTTTTATTTTATTAACTTATCTAATGTATGTGTAATCCTTACAGTTGCCCAGAGCCGGAGGAAGGCAAGAAGTTAAAGGTTACTATGGTCGCGTGGGATGCCTCGGATCGTTATGTTATTACGGCCGTCAATGATTTCACTGTGCGTAGATTCATATTGCATAAATGGTCAGCAGCTTCTTAATTAATTGTATTAATTGACAGATCAAAATTTGGGATTCAAAGTCAGCCAAGTTGCATCGTGTGTTGCGTGGCCACAAGGATGAGCTCTACGTTCTTGAATCGAATCCAAGGGATGAGCATGTCTTGCTGTCTGCTGGTCACGATGGCCAGGTATTTCTCTGGGATATTGAGCAGGGCGTGTACGTTGCCCAGTTCTTCAATGATATCGACGGCCAAGGACATGGCAGCGTCTTCGACGCCAAATGGTCACCAGATGGCACAATGATAGCGGCCACCGATTCACATGGTCACATTATGATATTTGGCCTTGGCATTGGCACCGAAAAGTACAAATTGGTAAGTGAATAAAGACCACACTTGGATGATAAAATAATTGAAATGATTAATTTCTCTATACGTATTTCCTTTAGCTACCCACGGAGCTGTTCTTCCATACGGACTTTCGGCCGTTACTGCGTGATGCTCACCATCATGTGGTAGATGAACAGACACAGATAATGCCGCATCTAATGCCACCTCCATTTCTTGTCGACGCCGATGGCAATCCGCATCCGACAAAGTATCAGCGCTTTGTGCCCGGTCGGGAAGCCTGCAGCATGGATCAACTGATACCTAATCTCACAGTGGGTATCGATGGCATCGTGATCGAGGATAATGTGAATGCTCCACCAAATGCTGCGGCTGTAGCTGCACCAACTGGTGGAGCAGCAGCAGCAGCACCACCACCAGTAGTCATTGGTGGACCTGGTAGCAATTATTCGCATATTGATCGCATGATTGCTGCTCTGGCCAATCGTCAAGGGAACAATGCCGCCAATGCCAATGATTCCGTGAATGCGAATCAGTCGTTCGAACGTCTTATCATGCGTCAAGGCCAGGGACAAGATCAACTGCCCGATTCTAACTCCACGCGCAATGCCTCACAACGTGGCAATGTTTTGGGCAGCCGTCGTTCTCTCACCGAGGGCACTTCACGTCAAGGCTGGGCAGCGGCACTACCTGCTGCAGCTCCGGCAGCCGTGGCCGAGCAGCAAGCACAGGGTGAACAGGTGCCGACTTTGCCAGCCCAGCAGACGCTGCCATTGAAATTCGTGCGTCGCACCTACGTCCGTCCCATGAAGTACGCTCAACTGCAGAATCTCAAGCAGACCATATACTCGGCGGGCCAATATGAGATGCAGGAGTATAAACGAGAGATGCGTCGTCGTCCCATTATGATTAATACGGCTAGTGCAGCCTCGGCTCAGCTGGCGGGAATAGGCAGGCCACGGAATACACGATCCAATGGCGCAGGACGACCGGGACGCCGACGTGGTGCCCAGTCGGGACAGCAGCAACAACAGCAGCAGGGAGCGCAGCCTGCCTATCGTACACGTGCCGTGCGAGATCAGGAGGAGCTCTACGATGACCCAGCTGTTCCCAATGTGCACGAAGAGGAAGAAGACGATGATAGTAGCAACAGTTCGGGAGATACCAGCTACTCAAATGTCGAGGAGAATCTGGAAGACAGCAGCGAAGAATCGGAAACAGACAGTTCTGATTATTCGGACTGGGTGGCGGATACACCTGGACCAAATCTTGAGCCACCGAAACGCTCCAAGCGCAAACCATTGTCACGTCGTCGCACCATCAGCGAGGACAGCAGCGATGATGCGGCAACTGGTCAAGCAGCTGCCACCAGTAAAAAGCGTGGACGCAAGCGTGTGTTAATCCCACCAACAGCACCAAATGGTGAAATTCCCGAGCTATATCGTCCGGCCGAGTGGCTATCGGAGGTGATACCCCGCAAGGCGCCCTACTATCCCCAAATGGGCGATGAAATTGTCTACTTTCGGCAGGGCCATCAGCGCTATCTCGAGGCCGTGCGTCTCAAAAAGGTCTACAAGCTGTCGCACAGCTCGGAGCCTTGGAATTTCCGAACATTGCGGGATCATGAGCTGGTGCGCGTAATCGGCATCAAGTACGAGATTCGTCCGCCTCGTTTATGCTGTATCAAGCTGGCAATTATCGATGAGGATGGCAACATGACGGGCACCACATTCAAGATGAAGTATCATGATATGCCTGATGTTCTTGACTTTTTAGTATTGCGCCAGACCTTCGATCTGGCGGTGCAGCGCAACTGGAGCATTGGCGATCGTTTTCGTTGCATGATCGGCGATGGTTGGTGGATGGGTCAGATTGAATCCCGTCATGCACTCAGCGCTGATTTTCCCGACTCCTTTTTCATGTGTTTCCGTGTCCGTTGGGACAACGGGGAGTATGAGTATATGAGTCCCTGGGATATGGAACCGATCGACGAACAGCGGCTGCCTGATGAAGTTGGTGGCGCAGTTCCTGTGCTGCCGGAGGAAATTCGCGCCACCTTATATCAGCCCAAGTCGGAGGAGTGGCATCGTGGCGATCGCGATGGCACCTGTCGACGCATCATCAATGGACTCGAACAGGTATTTGCTAAAAATAAGTCTCAATTTACGATTATCAATTTTATACTTAAAATAGCGCTAAAATACATACCACCGCGATATAAAAGTCTGATCTTCAACAGCATTAGTCAAGTTTTTCTGCTATTTATTATTCAAACACATTTTAAAATATTTCTTAAATATATTTGGTCATTTTGCAATTTTTTATGATGTCTATGATGCTTTCCGTGCACAATTTGAATAGAGACTGACCGTTTTATTTTAAGAAAAGTAAGGGATTCCTTTACTCTACCCTTTAGCCTACTATTTAATTCGATAACAAGAAAATAAATATAATTTAATGAGGGCATTCAGCTGGTGCTTGAAGGGATTAATTGCAAATCAAATACTGGGTTCAGTACGCACTGACACAAGTATTTTGGTGAAAGGTTCTTTTTAGGTTTGGTTCATTCAGTAGCGGTATCAGTGGAATTTTGCAAAACGATGTACATACGAAAAACAACCCATAACTTTGAAAATACACATTGCCTTTAATTGATTGCTGATTAAACTTACCGTGCGACCAATAAGTTTAATTCAAATATATAATTTCAGGTTATGCGTCTATCAATTGCCGAGCATTTTTTGGCACCCGTTGACCTTAATATATATCCCGACTACGCCTATCTGATTGAATATCCCATCGATTTAACAACGGTCAAGTCGCGCTTTGAGAACCATTTTTATCGTCGCATCACCTCGGCACAGTTTGATGTGCGCTATTTGGCCACCAATGCGGAACAGTACAATCGCCGGCACACGAGTATTGTGAAACATGCGCGCATTGTGACCGATCTGTGCTTGCGTATCATAAGGTAAATTTTACCAGTTAATATAATAATGATTTGTTGTTAATATATTCTTCTATATACTCAACAGGGAAGCGGATGAAATAGACGTGGCTGCTGTCTATCATCAGTTGGTGGACGTATATCATTCATCGGAGTCCGAGAACGAAGTAGATTCGGATGTTGTGCCATCGACCAGCACTGGACCAACCACCTCAGCAGCTGCTGCTCGTCAACGTGTTTCATCCACGCGACGGTAAGCATTGGACAACAAGTATTTCAAATAGAGTATCTTGTTAATTACAATTATTTACAGCTCGAATCGCATACGCTCGGATGGCGATTGGCGTTCCGAATGCCGGCAACTATTAGATATGATGTGGCAACGGCCGGATTCGTTGCCATTCCGTGAACCAGTCGATACGATTGAGTTTCCCGATTATTTGGAAATCATTGCCACACCAATGGATCTGCGTACGGTGAAAGAGGATCTGCTGGGTGGAAATTATGACGATCCATTGGATTTTGCCAAGGATGTGCGCCTCATATTTCTCAATTCAAAGAACTACAATACCAACAAGCGTTCACGGGTGAGTCAACTGGCCAGATCTGGTTGGCTATTGCTACAGATCGTCATTTATTCCAAACCAATGCCAAATGTGCAGCTCAATTGCCATTGTCATTGCTGTTATTCCTATTGTGATTTTGTTGCTGATTTCATTTTTCCAATGTTGCTTCCATTATGGGTAAATTTACCCAAATAATAGTCGAAGATGAAAATAAATTTCTAAATGAATTGGAAAGAATTTAATTAAATTTATAAAATATATTTAATTATGTATATATAATTTATAAGCTACGATTATTATTGTCAATGATGCTTACACGATATTAGATATTTTATACTACATTTTTTCTACCATCATTATTTGAACAAGTTGGCAAAGGTCTTATTATTTTTAAAATAATCTATTTTATTTTAAGAGTACAGAATTATCTATCTGTACTGGCAAAATAATATCCTATCAGACTACATCTATTTTTTTTTAAACAAGTTGAGATACTGCCATTAGGATTGGAAAATAGATAGCTGAATGTGCTTAGCCGATGCATCCCATATCCGTTTATCAGTTATAGATTCTACAGACAAAGAATATTTTTATTTATTAAATTTGGTTAATTTTTGTAATTTTTTTTTTAGTTAGGTTTTTTATATTTTCTCAGATTTCTTCTGAGTTACCCGTAGATTTTAGTTGCCACTTTTACCCATTTCCCGCACCGCAAACATCCTTCCGCCACACTAGTTCACACACAGCAGCTCATCTCTTGTTAACGTTTCTTTTGCATTTTGTTAACATGCCTTCAAACTTCAAATTAACCAACCACCCAACTCATAAACCATCAATCGAATCACTCGAATCAATCAAAACCCATCAAATATTTCGAACTAAACCAAATGAATGACGATCCGTGACAAACAATCGACTAAAATAGGATATCTTAGCGGTAAGGTTGCTCTTGGACCACTACAACAAATATTAAACACACACTTTCAACACTTTCCCTGCCAATGCCAAATTGTTAACATTTGACTTTGACTGATTGTCCCTATTGCTTGTCTTGCAGATTTATGCAATGACGCTGCGATTAAGTGCACTCTTCGAGTCACACATCAAGACGGTGGTTACCAACTGGAAGGCAGCACGGAGACGCGCCAACAAGAATAAGTCCGGGAGCAGTGGCCGGGGATCGAGCAGTCCGAGCAAGCGTACGCCAACGGAACGCACAACACGGCGTACACAGAAGCCGTCGGGCGCTGCCAGGAGATTGGAAGCGCACAGTAGTGACGAAGACGAAGATGATGACGACGATGATGATGATGATGTCGATGTGGGCGAACAGCAGGCGGCGCGAGGCACTCAACGTGGCGGCAGACGTCGCAATGGCGTTGCCGTCGTGGCAAGCAATTCAGGATCCAATCGCGTGACATCCTCATCGTCCAATGCACAGCAGCGTCGTCACCAGAGCAGCAGTAATTCAGACAGCGAGGAGGAAGAGGAGGAGGAGGAAACCACATCGGATGCCAGCACCGATGAAAACGAGGATGATGAGGCGCACTCAAATGCTAGTTCGCCACTTCAGCCACGTCGTCGTCGTGGTCGACCAGCGTGTCCGCGGGTCAGCGATGATGATTCAAATGCCAATGATTCCGAAGAGAGCTACAATCCCAACGAGCGGCGACGCCGAGGTGCCACAGGTGGCGGCAATAAGCGTAAGGCCAAAAGTCAGCGACGACACTCAAACAAACGGCGTAAAAGAGAACCGTCTGGTCAGCCTGGTGGCAGTCGTGGTGCGGTTGGAGCGCCGCCGCGTCGCACTCGTCGCTTGCTGGGTAGCTCAGAGGATGATCATCAGACGGAAAATCATTCACATCACGATGAGAGCACTCAGGACAGTAATACGCCGCGCAAGAAAGGTCGCGCCGCTAAAGTTAAGAGCTCGACTGCAATGGGCAATGGACCCAGCACCAGTGCAGCTGCAGCGACAGGCAATTCCAGTCTCGAGAGTCCCTCCCGCAACACGCGTGCCAATGGTGGACGACCGCAGAATGCAGCCGAAAATGATCACAGCTATCATCTGCCCGTTCGCAATGGACGCATCATTGAGTCCGATACGGATTCGCATGGACCAACTGGCCGACCCACAAGGCAGAGCGCCAAACGTGCGCTTATGGATTGGGCGCGCGGTAGTGACATCGAGGAGGCGGACGAAGATAGCGAAGAGGCCGAAGAGGTGAGTGCAGATCAAAATTAGGAGCTAAATTATTTTAAAAATATTTAAAAATTAACAAATTACAATTGTTATTTTGGAAAATTATAATCGGTTTGATTCCTGGTTTCTTTATCTCATGTGCCTTTCATTTAGATTCTACCCACACCTACAAACGATGATGTGCCCTCGACTAGTCGCGCTGCCCTTGGAGGTGGCGCTGCATCCTCATCACGGCAGCTCCGCACGAATCGAAATACTGTTGTCAATGCTGCCGCAGAGAGTGAGGACGACGACGATAGTGATAATGAGCCGTTGGCCAACAACCAGCAAAGTGAGTACCCTCAGCTGTTGCTTCTCGAATGGAGGATTGACATTAGCTTTTCTCTTCGTTATAGAAACTGCCTCTATGAAAACCAGCATACCAGCTCCGCATCCGCTGTCATTGCGACGCCGCGTTACTTCGCCCCCACGTAGCATGCATATGACACGCTCGCATGCCACGTCGACGACAAGCAACTCCAGCCAACAGGAGCCTCCAATGGCCGCCCATGATCACAATTATCTGGGCAGTGAATCGGCGACAGCTTCGCGTGCTCCTCGGCGCTTGTTGTCACGTCATCAACGCAATGCCGATGAACTGGACTCAAGCCCCGATCCATTGAACAACACCCGTTTGTTGGCTACTTTGTCTAATCCCAGGCGTCCCACCTCCACAACAAACAATGTAACAACGCGTCGATTACGTGGAAGGGCCAGTCAGGAGCTTTCCCAAGGGGAGGAGGAAGACGAACAAGACGAGGATTTGGCAGATGAAGAGGAAGCCGCTGCATCCGATGAAGGCACAGATGGCGGCTCCAGTTCACAGCCCAGCAACGCCGAAGATGATGAGGAGGACGCAACTGCCACCGATTCGGAAGACAATCAGCCTTTAACCAGTTATGTTTCGCCCAGTAATGGACGCACACGACGTAAAACCAAAACGTCATCCTCGTCGGCAGCAACGGCATCACATGGACGGGAACAACGGCAAAGTCGTCGTGGTCGTGCGACATCGGACAACTCCTTTGTCAACGATGACGACGATGAGGACTACGAGGCTCCGCGTAGTCGACTCAATCGCCTGCGAAGCAATCAGCGCAGCGGTCGCAATCAGAAACGTCCGCGCTACAATGAACAATCTGACGAGGAGGATCAACAACAGACTCACAATCAGCGCAAGCGATTGCGCAACGGGGACACCCATCCTGCCACCAATAACAGCAACAATAACAACGCCAATAGTCACAGCTCACAGGAGCGTGACCAACAGCCACAAGCCGAAGACGGTGGCAGCACCACGGCGGACAGTGATGAGCAGCTGGTGAGCGTCAGCAGCCGTGGACGTGTCCGCAAGATATCAGCCAAGGCACGCGGCATATTTAAGGATTGAAATTGGGCCTCCGGCTGCGCTCAAGACTGTTTTTTTTGTATAAACTAATTATAATCACAAAAGCAAATAACAATTTCTTGAATTTGCTTCTTATTATTGATTAATGTGTAAGAATAACTCATTGTCATTGTAATCCGTCAGGTGTCCTGTCCACTGTTCCCTCGTCCAGAAAACCCCGTCACCACTCCTTGCACACACAAACACACACACACACTAGGCTTAAGCAAATTGTGTTCTCATGTGTAACCATATTCATTATATTATAACTACAACACATCCCAAACATTCATAAGTTGTTCGAAAAAGTTTCAATTATTTCTATTTTGTGGCACACGTTCTGCGAAGTTGCCGCTACATTTATTCTTGTAGAATGGCAACCGTAGCGTGGCCGCAACAATATTTTATGTATTTCTATATATATATATATATTATACACAACTATTTAAAAAGTAGAATCCAAGAATCACACACTTCATCTAAAAATAGATTATATAGAATAAAGTATCAACAAAACTAAAACAGATCTACAATAATTTCCAAATTTGTTTTGTTATTTCGTAAGCGGGATTCTTCACTTGGATTATACGGTGAAAACTTAAGTAATATTCAGTTTTAAAGTTGCCAAATGCTTTATTTGGGCGCTTTGTTTTGGCTCTGTACGTATTGCTCTGCCAGCTGTTTGACCCTTGTCGCATTCACCTCCGTGCCGTGTTTCTGCTCAAAGTCTAGATACTTTTTGTAAATGACGAGCATTTTATCTGGTTGCAGTTTCTGCAACACCGCACGCTCGAGAACATTTCTATAAATTGCAAGGGGTAAAATTGAGCGATCGAAGCATTAATCGGGGAAAGAGGTTTTACGCACCTGGCAGATTCAATCAGTCCACATTTGATTAGCATATCAACATACAACACCCAGATGTCGATTCGTTTTGGATACGATGTGACAATGTCATCCAGAAGAGTCTGTGCCATCGCATTGTCATCGTGCTGGGCGTATAGTTTGGCGAAAGCAACAATGCAGTTGATGTCTGAAATATAAATAATAAGCGAGGCTGTCACTATCTCATTTCCTACAGAAACTTACGTTGGTTCTTGGGCAGAACACCAAGTGCTCGCTGTAGTGTTGGCTGCACACGATCGGCCATGTCCATCCAAAAGTACGCATCGGCTGACACACGCCATACTTGCAGTTCCGTTCTGAACTTGCGCATTATCAGGTTTAATGTATTTATCAGACGTTCCTTTAGATTGTGCGACTTGAGCACTTCGACCAGGCTTAGATATGTCTCCAGCGGATCGTTGTGGTTGAGTGCCTCCTTTAGCACATCGTCAAAATTGGATGAATTGTAACTGAGCTCCAAGTTGATTAATGCAGTCCACATGTTGCGCAGCTCCTTGGTCTCACGGAACGTAATTGTTTTAATGGCACGTCGCGCAATTTCCCGTGCCTTGTCAATTTCTGTGTTGGAGAGAAGGAAGCTCATGTACTGTATCCAGGATTTGCTGCTGTTGGGTTCGGCCAGCACCAGACGTTCAAACTGATCAATGGTTTCTGGTCGTTGATTGGGATCTGCATTGCGCTCTTCGATCTCACGTAATCGCTGCTCCTCTTTGACTTCTGCCTTCGCCTTTTCCTTGGCACTGAGGCGTTTCTTTTTACTGGCACTGGCTTCATTATCTGCTGCTGCATCGTCCTCCTCCTCGTCGCTGGATGCACTTTCTTGCCGCTTGCCATTCAATGCACTGAGGTCCGTATCCCAGAAACTGGAGATACCAGGAAGACGTGCCTTGGCAATCGCTTCATCAACAGCATTTGATTTGTTATTATCTGTCTTTGAAGGCTTCTTATCCTCGAAGAAAAGCTGACCATTTGCCTTCTTTTCTTTTACTTTTTTATCAATGTTATCCGGTTTTGTTGCTTTATTGGACTCTAGCTTGATCTTCTTGGGCTTGACCGCCACATTTTCTTCTTCGACGGCGGCAACACGTTTGACGCCCTTCCACAACTTCCACACAGTTTCGGGCACGGCAATTGGCAACTTGTCGTGAATGAATGCCAGATTACAAAAGTCGCCCTGCCGCAGAGAAGCACTGGCCGAGTTCTCCACATCATTGGGATGCAGGCGGAGCGGACAAAGTACCAAAGGATTGCTGCCACCCTTCTTTAATGAGCACACCACTATGCTGTCGAGCTTAAGCAGCACTTTGGCCTTCATGCCCGACTTGCCGATTAAGTTTTGTGGCAACTCATTGCTGCTGTTGCTAATGTGCTCAATGTCTCGCTTTTTGTTGCTGATCAGCAGAATATCGTTGGCATAGTCGATCCACAAAATGACAGCCGGCTGTTTGCTGCCCAGCTCTGGAGTAGCTCCTGTGCCGGCCAAACTGTTCACCATTAGCCCGGTTATTGTTGTGGCACCATCCACCGTGTAGACCCAATCATTGGTCTTCGGATTTATGCCCTTGAATAGAACATTAACCGTTTCGCCGACCGTGAACTTGGCAATGGGTGCGGACGTCTCTTTAAGTGTTTTCTTTATCTGTGACACTTCATCAAGGTAGCTGCAAGAAAAGGAAACTTTTTATTAGTTCGAATTTCAGCAAAGATTTAAATTCTTATTACTTACCTAGCTACCAGTTTGGCGGTGTCAGTGAGCTGGCCACTCCAGACATCTGTCAACTTGGCGGACACGGTCAGCGTCTTGGTCTCCACCTCCTTGCTGAGCACTTTGACATACAGCAGCTGATCCGGTTCCAGCAGGACGGGCACTCCACGTCGATTGCTGATGCACAACATTTTGATGTGCAACTTGACCAGCTTGTTGTAGTTCCTCACTGGAAGAAGCAGCTCCACCACCTGCTCGCTGGCATGCTTTACATGGGCTCGTAGAACGTCGCCCACTTGCACAGTTTGCCAATCCTTTGTTATATTCTCAGAGAAATAGGAAACCTCACGCAGACTGAAAATGTTATGCAGAATACAGGCAGCATCGGTGTGTGTTCCGACGGGATGAGTGCGTTTCTGTGCAGCTTGCAGATCCACGTAATCTGAGAGCAAACGAAGTGGCACCAGACCCACAAACTCTTCAGTTGTTGCCTCTTCATCTGGCTGTGATTCGTCGAAATCTTCGCTAGCATATGTTATTTTGACTTCCAGTCCAGAATCCAAGGCATTTGTCACTTCAACCGGACATATTTCTCCCAGCTGGAACTTGTCCTCGGGCAGCGTTAAGAGCACCTGTTCCGAATTGCGATCGGCAATGCGAAACTTGGTTGTTTGGCCTTCGAAAAAGGAGTTCTCCATTAATCCGTTAACACGTTGCTTGTGCAACACGCCCTTGATGCCGCTGCAGAACTTAACCAGCACAAAGTTGGACTCGCACTTGACCACGCTGCCAGTGTAGACCTTGCCCGTCTGAGCCGCATCCAATGTGGTCAGCAGTTTGACGCCCTTGCTCAGATACTCGCTGCGATTGCTTAAGTAACAAATCTTTCGTTCCAGGGAAATGTCGAGCACACGACAGCGCAAGCGTTGTCCAACCTCGTAACGTATATTCGGCGCCAGCTGCAGTTGCTCAATGATGCCGTTCACTTTGCCAATCTTTACAGAATATCCGCCAATTTTCGACTCGGGCTTTACAATGCGCGCTGACACTATCTCACCGGCATGGAGGTCCTCCAGCGTGTACAACTTCTCGTTCAGCACATTGGGATCGTCGCTACAGTAATAGAGTGCTTCAATGACATCATAGCCCAGCACACGGACATTATGTTTGCTTTTACGGGTGTACTTCGATAGCACCACATCCTGATCGTAGTTGCCTTTGAAGTTCGACCTGATGGAACCATATGAAATGAGTCCCTTGTACTTCTGATTGAGCAACAGTACGATTCCTCCGGTACCATGGCGTAGTATGCGTGCCTTCTCCACAATGCTTCCCTTTCTGAGCGATTGTTCCTCGTCGGTGTCTGTCTCCTGCCTCTCAGCCGGGACGCTGATGTCCAGGTTAAACGTTAAATATACTATTTTGGTAAGTGGCATCACATAGAGCACACGTGCCAAATATTCCTCGTTGAGCTCATAGTCCTGTGGTGTATGCAGCGCCTCGCCCAAGTGATGCTCATTCACATAGCCCCTAAACGACTCGTTCATGATGTTGCCCTCCAGTCCATTCTTAAGCTGCTTTGTCACCTTGAACTTGACAATGCTGCCGGGAAGTATGTAGTCCAGATTGGTTTCATTTTTGCTCTTAATTTTCAGTTGGTCCTGTTCCAGTTTTACACATTGACAGGTACTCTGATCGGCATTATGCTGAATTTGCTTGACTTTTAGAAAGATCAACTCTCCGACATGATGCTTATTTGCAGCGTCTGTATTGGCCATAAATGCATGCAGGCCGTCAATGCCCGTCTCAATGACGCAGCCGTGCTCCTGGATTTCCTCAATGGCGCCCGAAAAGATAAAACCCTTCTTAATGTTCGTGTGCTTCAAGCTGCTATTCACATCCGACGGCTTGAGGGTCAGCAAAAGCGATGTGCGATTCTTTTCCAGGTTCTCGGTTTTTGTAGCGCGTCCATAGACAATGCGTCCAACGCTGAACAGCTCAGACAGATCCTGATATTCAGTGCTATCACCGGCCATATACGACTGAGCGACACGTGCGTATGCGTCGGAGATGTCAGCCACCAGAGCACGTGCCGTCATTCGACCTGGCAGTGCAATCTGCAAAGAGGTGGCGTCCGCCTCCTTCACAACGCCCATCACCAGCATGTGCTCTTGGAGTGTATCAAATGTGAGCGTATCCGCGGAGAAAACTTGAAGTTGTTCATTATTTTCCGTGTCTGTTTGTTTCAGCAAACTCTCCTTTGTCTTTTGCGCCTTCTTTACCTTTTTCTGGGTTGCACCGAAAACCTACAAAACGCAAGTGTCGTAAATTCGACTGCCATAAAGTTGTTCATGTTCACTTACGATATTTGATGTGATGCTTTCGCCATTTGTTTGTAAATTTGCAATTCCGCCACGCGGAAAACTCTTTTCGTTGGAAACCATTTTAACTAATATTTAATAATTCTCAAATAATTTAGATTACACCGCAACGTGCCCGTCGTACACACGTGCTGGCAACTTTAAATACAAATGCAGAATTAGTGTTGCACAACGTTTGCATTGGTTACGTGCTGTGAAACGCAGATTGTTGCATGATGCAAATTATTTATGTTCATTGCAGTTGTTATAAATACATTTTAAAAGGAATTGCAGTTTAATTCTCCTTTAAATACAATAATATTTTGATTTTCTTAAAGCTTTTAGTTAAAGTCTATCTTAATTTCAGTCATAAAACTAAGTATTTTTTCATTCACGGTTGTTAGTTGTATAGTGGAAACGGATTGAAAACGGACTGAACGTGTAGGTGGCCTCAAATTCCGGCACGCGTTTATATTGTGTTTTTACTATTTCGCTACAAATATGCAAACTTTACGCGAATTTACGCGTAAAACAAAGCGCGGCAATATATTAAAGATTGTGCGAGAGCATTATCTGCGAGATGATATTGGCTGCGGATCGGATCTGTGTCAGTATTGCTTCCAAAACGAAGCCTACCAATTGACTACGGATCACGAAATCAAGAGCAGCCTCTTTAAATATCCACACTATATTGTTTTGGACACCAATGTGGTGTTGGATCAAATCGATGTGCTTGAGGAGGATGTTATTCGCAATGTAATTGTGCTCACCACGGTGCTCAACGAGGTGAAACACAAGAGTTCATCCATCTACAAGCGGATCAATGAAATTATTCACGATCGCACGCGTAATTTCTACGTCTTTGTGAATGAACATCACAAGTGAGTAATGTTGGTAAATTAATGAATCAAATGATTAGAGTTTTCCCTCCACAGAGACACCTATGCAGATCGTGAGCCAGACGAAAGTGCCAATGATCGCAATGATCGTGCTATTCGCATGGCCACCAAATGGTATGACACCCATTTGCAAATCTCCCAGGAGTCAAAAGTTTTTCAGCGCAGTGGACGCTCAGTAACACGTGTTATTTTGCTTACCGACGATGCGGGGAATCGAGCTAAAGCCGAAGCCGAGGGAATTTTGGTATGCACGGCTGCCAATTATGTTAAATCGCTTGATGACTTTCCGCTTTTGTTGGACAAATTGTCAAAGAAGACGTTTGAGAATGAGAAACAAGCACTTCCCCAATATCCGCCGCATTTGAGCATGAAGGAGCTGCTCGAGGGTTTCCGCCAAAAGAAGCTGCTGCAAGGCGCATTTCAAGCATCCAGGGAGAACTATCTCGAAGGCAGTGTTAACGTCGAGAGTTACGAAAAAGGCGTAAGTTCTTGTCTATTCTCGAAATAAAATTGTTTTTATCTAATTTCGATATAACCATATTAGATTTTGATACAAGGACGCGAGTCGCTTAATCGTGCTGTGGACGGAGATCTAGTGGCCGTGGAACTTTTGCCCGAGAGCGAATGGTCAGCACCCAGTGAGATTGTGCTAGAGGAGAAGAACGTCTATGCGGATGATGTGCCCAGCGAGGATCGTGTCGAGCAGGAAAAGGAAATGCTGCAGCAAGTGCAGACAGCATCAGTTGCCGAGCGGACACCAACTGGTCGCATTGTGGGCATTGTGCGTCGTAAGTGGCGACAATATTGTGGCATTCTGCAGCCCAGTCTGATCGAGGACACCACTCGGCATATATTTGTGCCCGCCGATCGCAAAATTCCTCGCATTCGCATTGAGACGCGTCAGGCGGACAAATTGCAAAACCAACGCATCATTGTCACCATTGACAGTTGGCCAAGAAACTCACGCTATCCGCATGGACACTTTGTACGCTCACTGGGCCCGCTGGGCAACATGGCCACTGAGAATGAGGTCATATTGCTGGAGCACGATGTGCCACACTGCAAGTTCTCCGAAGAAGTTCTCAGTTTCTTGCCGAAAATGCCGTGGACTATTACACCGGAGGATTATGCCAAGCGTGTGGATTTACGCGATTTATACATTTGCTCTGTGGATCCACCAGGCTGCACGGACATTGATGATGCACTCCATTGCCGCGAGCTGCCCAATGGCAATTTGGAGGTGGGTGTGCACATTGCCGATGTCAGTCACTTCATAAGGCCAGGAAACGCATTGGACAAGGAGGCTGCTGCACGTGGCACAACGGTTTACTTGGTGGGCAAGCGCATTGATATGGTGCCCGAACTGCTGAGCTCCAATCTCTGTTCGCTGGTTGGTGGTGTCGAACGTTTTGCATTTTCCTGCGTCTGGGAATTAGATAAGGAGGCGAATATTTTGACTAAACGATTCCACAAGAGTGTCATCAAGTCCAAGCGTGCCATGACCTACGAGGAAGCGCAAGTTCTTATCGATGACTCCGCACAGACTGGTGAAATTGCCAAATCCTTACGACATCTTAATCGTCTAGCCAAGATACTGAAAAAGCGTCGAATGGATAATGGGTAGGTCTTAACCCGTATTTTCTTTGCAGACTAATCAATTTTTATTCATTGCAGAGCTTTGGTGCTGGCTTCACCGGAGATACGCTTCCAAGTGGACAGCGAAACGCATGAGCCGCTCGAAGTGGAGGCCAAACAGATGCGTGATACTAACTCAATGGTCGAGGAGTTCATGTTGTTGGCCAATATATCCGTGGCACAACACATTGCAGCCGAATTCACTGAATGCGCTGTGCTCCGTCGTCATCCAAAGCCGCCGCCGACCAACTTTGATCCATTGGTGAAAGCCGCTCGGTATCAGGGCTTTGACGTTGCCACGGAAACGGGTCTGGAACTATCGCATTCGCTTGATAAATGCATTAAGGCGGACAATCCGTACTTCAATATGATGATACGTATTCTAACCACGCGCTGTATGATGCAGGCAGTTTACTTCATCAGCGGTAGCCTGCAAAAGGAGGAATTTTTCCATTATGGTCTGGCAGCGCCAATTTATACCCACTTTACCTCGCCCATTCGTCGGTATTCAGATATTATGGTGCATCGCCTGCTGGCAGCCTCCATTGGAGCGGACAGCACATATGCTCAGCTCTTGGAGCGGAAGTCCAATGAGGAGATCTGTCACAATTTGAATTATCGGCATAAAATGGCACAATACGCTGCACGCGCCTCTGTGGCACTTAATACACATCTGTTCTTCCGTGGCAAGGAGGAAGATGAGGACGGGTAAAATAATTACTTTACGAGAGTGGTACTTAAACTAATCTATTGTGCATTGCAGCTATATTTTGTTTGTCCGTAAGAATGCGCTACAGGTGCTTATACCCAAATACGGACTGGAGGGCACGCTATATCTGAAGGGTGATAAGGATGGCAAGGATGGTTTGGAGCGGACGAAGACCGAGGTTATATTCACATTCAACGAGGAGGATCACACACAAAGATGTGGCAATGTGATTTTCCATTCCTTTGATCCCGTCACGGTCAGATTAAGTTTAGATTCGACCAATGTGCAGCATGAAAAATTAGTTTTCAAATTGGTTAAGCCATACATTAAGGGTTTCAGTGTGGATACAACAATGGAAGCGGATTCAGACCAGCCGCCAGCTAAAAAAATTAACAAACAAAAGAAAAAGAAATAAGCGATGGAATATTTTACCAAGTGTAACTTTTATAACTGCATAAGGCTTTTATTATAAAAGCGAATACAATAAATAACATTAAAATGTTGATCTACCCAGAATTGACTTATCACTCAATAATTGTTTTTATTTAATCGCAATACAATTAAAAATGTTCAATTTTAGCTGCGTCACAATCAAAGGTATATTAACCTCACGATAAAAAGCTTGCATCGATTAAGAATCACACAATTAAGCTAGCAGACATACAGAAATACTCACAAAAATCATACGTCATCGGTGCCATATTCGGAACTGCAATTTTCATATGGTTCCAAAAATGTTTGTAAAATATATTTCAAACTTGAATAATTAATACGAATACATAAATGATTTATACTTATTATTTACATATATCTACTTATATACTCTTCAGTAAGGTCAACGCATTAAATTAAAGAGTCAGCAAGATAATGGTTTAAATGTAAAGTATTTTATTTAATGCTAGTTTTATTGTACACAGAATTTGTTAAGTTTTTGTGGTTTCTTTTAATTTTTGTAGTAAGAGTATAACTTAGCTCTAAATCATTCCAAAAACCACATTCAGAGAGAATCGCTACAAAAACCTTTGATCCAATTGTTTTTTGAGTTTTGGTTTTTACTTACGGTGTGAGCGTTTTAATTCCATTGCGACGTTTCGACTTCAAAGAGACGGTCGTGTCTGAGCTCAACGGATATATTAAACAAAAGTAGAGGATATAGTTCATTTACTAAATATATAGTGAATACAAATTCTTAGACTGAAAGTTGTTACAAATAGAAATACAATCAAATGGAGCAGATTACAGATACAGTGAATAAATCCAGCATTGAAGGCTGTAAGTTTCAAATACTAATATCAAACGGAGAGAAATAATGATAAAATTACCATAAAAGATAATATTAACAAAGTAACAAGTTAAACAAATATATGCAACACTGAAAATATTCAAATTACTATTAGATATGTGAATTTGTAGAGTTTGTCATTTGAAACGGTTAACCGCAAACGTCAAGCTGCCATTTTGTAAGACGCATTTACCTATGTATGTATGTATGTAAGAGAGAAAGAGCAAAACTAGAAATGGTAACATGTCAAGGGCTTGCCGATTATGCTGTCTGGCTTTTACTATCGATAAATAAATACATTCACGTATACATATGCAAAGTGCGTCAAGTGATCGCGACGTTGAATTTAATTACACATACAAATGAAATTATACTTGGTGAAAAAGTAAATTGTTGACTTGATTTGATTTGATTTTGATTTTGATTTGTTGCTTTATCAGACGCCCAAATTTATGCAGCATTCTAAAATTGCACAAGACAGAGCAATGAACTCGAAAACGAATCAAATCGAAAACTATTAAAAAATTGGTATTTTGATCCAATCGAACAGGTGATAGGTCTATATATGGCATGCCAGTTGAATCGCACAGTCCAAAATACTTGGAGACGTACCGTAAGTCTGTGCAAAGTCCCGCTGCTTTCTGGGATGAGCTGGGACATTTACTGGACTGGGACAGGCCATGGCAACAGGTGCTGGACAACAGCAATCCTCCGTTTACCAAATGGTATGTGGGCGGTTACTTGAACGCCTGCTACAATGCCATCGATCGGCACATTCTGGCCGGGAGGGGGGAGCAAGTGGCGTTGATCCACGACAGTCCGATGACGGAGACGGTACGCAAGGTGACGTATCAGGAGCTGTACGATCAGGTGGTGCAGCTGGCAGGCGGACTTGCCAAATTGGGCGTGACCAAGGGCGATCGCGTGGTGATCTACATGCCGCTTATACCTGAGACAATTATCGCCATGCTGGCCATTGTCCGACTTGGTGCCATACATTCCGTGGTCTTTGGTGGCTTTGCAGCCCGAGAGCTCTGTTCGCGCATTGAGCACGTGGAGCCGAAACTGGTGATTGCCGCCAATGCGGGTGTGGAGCCCGGGAAAGTGGTGCCATATCTGGACATACTTCATTCGGCCATCAATATGTCACGGTGGAAGCCACCGCAACGCAACATCATCTTTATGCGCGAACAAGTTTCCCTGGACAAGCTGGATGATAAAGCGGACTTACACTGGTCCAAGGTGTTGGCCATGAGTGACTTAGACCGGCCGGTGGCATGTGTGCCCATTGAAGCCAACGATCCGTTCTATATACTCTACACCTCTGGCACTACGGATAAACCAAAGGGTGTACTACGCACCATTGGCGGCCATTTGGTGGCTCTGATGTACACGTTGAAAATGATTTATGGCATTCAACCAGGCGACACTTGGTGGGCTGCCTCCGACATGGGCTGGGTCGTTGGACACTCTTATATTTGCTATGGGCCACTTTGTCTGGGCGCCACGAGTGTCATGTATGAGGGAAAACCTGATCGCACTCCCGATCCTGGACAGTACTTTAGGTGTGTTGTAATTCAAATAGACAACAGCATTGAATATAATTCTGTTTAAATTATTGTTTTAGGATTATCGACCAGCATAAGGTGTGCTCGATCTTCTCAGTGCCGACCTCGTTTCGTGTGATCCGTCGTGCTGATCCGGAAATTAGCTATGGAAAGCAGTACTGCATGAAATCCCTGCGTGCTATTTTCATAGCCGGAGAGCACTGCGACTACGAGACAAAGGCATGGATTCATAAAACCTTCAAGGTGCCGGTACTCAATCATTGGTGGCAGACAGAAACTGGCTCGGCAGTGACAGCCACCTGTTTGGGCTTCCAGCAGAACCTCAATCCTCCAATGTACTCAACGGGCTTACCCCTTGTGGGTTACGATAGTGAGAACTCTACACCTTCCTTCCTTTACATTTTGCACTATAAGAGTGACATTTTTACAGTCAAAATTCTCAAGAAGGATGGCACTGAAGCTGCTCAATCGGAGTTGGGAAGAATTGTTTTGAAGTTGCCCCTGCCACCTGGCAACATGGCCACTCTCTATAGAAACGACGAGCTCTATCGAAAGCTATACTTTCAAAAGTTTCCAGTAAGCATAGTCGTCTAAAGATATATTTGTAATTAAAATTTTATTTATGATTTTTGCAGGGTTACTATGACACCATGGATGCAGGCTATAAGGATGAACGTGGTTATATTTTTGTTACAGCCCGGGATGATGATGTCATTAATGTGGCCGGCCATCGTTTGTCCACGTCAAGTCTTGAAGATGCTGTGTTGCGGCATCCTGATGTTGTGGATGTTGCCGTATTTGGCGTTCCGGAGGCAACTAAGGGACAGGTGCCGCTATGTCTATACATTCCTGTGGAGAACTGCAAGAAAACGGATGCCAAACTCTCGACAGAGATTATCACACTCATTCGCGAAGTCGTGGGACCGATTGCAGCCTTTCGCCTGATCACCGCCGTCAATAATTTGCCACGTACTCGCTCCGGCAAGACAATGCGCAAGTCCATGGCGGACTTTGCCCGGAATGAGCGTGTCATCTTGCCGGCGACCATCGATGATGCCAGCGTCTTTGTGGACATTCGTCGTGCTCTCCAGCATCTGGGCTATGCAATGTCTGCACCCGATCCCATAGTGGCCAAACTGCTGGACTGATTATTACTTTTAACTTGGTTCTGTATACAATTTACTTAGTTTTACATTTTCCATGAACAAAATAAATATTTTAATGTTTGAAATTCAGTCAAAGGTACAGCCACACTTTTTTATATTCAAGTAAATTTCGAAAATAATATAAATGTTAATGATTCGAGTAGGGCATAGTTCTGAACTCATCGAACTACTCGTTCAATATGTCCCCAACTAAAACTCAATCAGTTTATTCAAATTATGTGCAAATTTTACGCGACATTGTTGCCTATCCATTCCTATGAATTGTTGAAGGCGACAGCGCGTGTACGCCGCATTCCCAATTCCCATTACCATTCCCCTGACCACTCCATACTGATTCCCATTCTACTTATTCCTTAGTATGTCCACATATGGCGGTCGCATCATTGTTTGGCCTGATTTTTGCACGCCACATCAAAGACCGCATATAAATGTGTTAACTGTAACCCAATTAGTTGGCTTTTTCGCAAATGGGCCTCATTTTCATCACTGAAGACTGCGATACCGTTGCGAATTTTATGTACAGTGAATAATATATAAATGATAAATGGATATCTAGATATCATAATGGTTGATCAAATTACTTGGAAGTTATATACATGAGAAATGGTCGGATTTCAACTTATAATAAATATTTATTAAATTACTTTTAATAACCCCCAAGATAGAAATATCTCTTAGATATATTATAAACTAAATTCCGTTGTAGATTGTTCCTATGACAGTTATAATTAGGACATTCTGATATTTCTTTTAAATTATTATTGGTAAATTGATGAGAGACAACTTTCGATTGCATCACACTTTGGATTTGCAAACATGTTCAGTTCAATTTTGACAAGAACATATGTATAAATTGTATATTCAACTAATTACTAAACTTACAAAGTTGTCTAGAGTATAACAATACTAAAATGTGTAAAATCTACGTAATTTATTAGCTTTTAATTGACAATTTTATAAATAGAAAAATATTAATAATATATTGAATTGATTATTTAATCATATATATTTTTTATATATATAATGCATCATATTTTGTTTAAATATTATAGATATAAATAGTAGTTAATTTATATTTATTCTTAGTGCTGCAACACTGTAAGACTGGAATCTCTCTTCTTGCCCTTCCATTAGATATGTCAAAGCGTAATAGAATAAATTCGTAATAGCATAAAATGCGACAAATTTGATTTGCTTATGTAATGTTGGTTGTAGTTTAAGCATTTCGCATCTGTTATTCATTCGCCCTCAGGTTTGTTGGCCCCTTTGTTAACATAATACTACTTATATATATATATATATATATATATATATATAGTCAAGTGCCAAGCTTTGTCAAATAGTTTGTATTCAAAACACGCGCCATGCCAAATTAATTGCAGCGTTTCGACTGCAAATCCCAACCTCATAAACTGAAGATTACTCCACTTTACTTCACGTACTGTCTGACGTATATTGTGAGTAAACTGCAGCAAAGGTGCTACAATGCTTTAAAGAGGACTCATCCATAAAGTTCGATGCCTCGTAAATGCAGTATTAATTCTCCTAACTACCTACTTATTGTCGTGCTGTGGACCGGCGACTGCACATAAAAAATTGTACTTTTATAACATAATTAAGAGCTGATAAAACTTAAATAACATATTTCATATATTGAGGAATTCATTGTGTGTTCTCTCATGCTCATGCTATTGTTTAAAAGTAGCAATGTACACAGTGCACACAGCCATCGTTCTGGTTTCGGTGACGTATACGTAATATTTGAGCACGCCCACCAACCGCCGTGCTGCTGCTGTAAGTATCCGTTTAAGCGCAACATGTGGTCCTTTTGAATGTCAGTGTATGTCAGTATATGTGTGTGTGTGTGTGTGTTGGTGTGTGAGTCAACCAATCAGACGCTTGCATTTAATTTGTGTGCGTGCTCGGCGAAAGTAAATAAAAGCTGATGTCCTGTCAAGGCAGAGCATCATTCGAGTTCCTGCGTTCAACAAGTTCAATTCCATTCAGCAGTGAATAGTGAAACAGCACATTTGAAGTTCGAATAACTTGCTAGCCTTTGTAAAATAATAATTGAAGTCTTTTCTTTCCTAACAGTAAAATTTCAATAAATACAAACAGGTTTGTTCATTTGAAATTAATTTAGAAATCTTTAATAATAATAATAACTAGAAAATAAGTTATTGAAAAGTGAGAACAACAATTTGAAATAAAATATTTATGCAGACATTTTTGCAAATATTAAGAGTGTATTATTTATTCGATGACTTAAAAGCTTTAATTTTAATTACAAACTTTTTTAAAAAAGCTCATAAAATATTAAGAGTTAACAAAACCTTGAATTTATATCAATATAATATTCAAAGATATACAACTTTATTTATTAGTAATGAAGTTCCTATTTTTTTTATTTTGTAGACGATTTTGTAGTTTTTATAATATTACATTCTTAAATATATATTGTTGAAATAAATATAATTTTTACTTATAAAAGAATGATGTTTTTAAATGTTATTTTAATTATTTGTATATATAATATTAGTTTTAATTATTGTTGTAAATTTATTGATTTCCGTTGAATTTAATTTTCGAATATAACTTTTTATTTAAACAGTAATGGTTATAGCACACTATTTGAAGGAGGATGATTTCAAACTTTCAAATATTTGATACAAATGTGTAATTCGAAACATATTTTATTATTTTATTTCATTTAATGGATGATTATGTATCGCCATTGAAATATATTATGTATGCTTTTACAGACTTTCATTTAAAACCAATTTCACTTAAATATGTATAGCATACTTTGCAGCGCCATTTATAGCTATTCAAAAATGAATAACTGAAGAACGAATTAAGATTTTTTGGTCTAGTTTTTTGCAATCGGCTTATAATATCAATACAACGTTGGGCTGAAAAAATGGGCGTAGCAAATCTTTTGTTTGACAAGCTATCCGTACCGAACTTGCAGTTTTAACGTGTTATTATTCTATTAACATTTTCACAATCGGAGAACAATATCATATAGATATTGTGGGCATAGCCGTTCGAAAAACCAATTTTTGTATGAAAACCTAGTTGTTTTCCAATATACGAAATCCAATCTCACCAGATATGCGCTACATTAACTTCTGACTACTATAACGTGTTAATCTTTCAGGAACACTCGGTAATAATGAGCTTCTTATATTTTTCAATAGTATAAGCATTCTTACATTTAAACAGAATACATCCTTAGAATAAGTGCCAGTTATGGCCGCTTTAAAGAAGTTCAAAATAGCATTCACATTTGCTCATTTTATTGTAAAAGAATTCCAAGTGATGAACAACTTTGAATTTTCAAATTTAATGTTATGCGCTAAGCAGTCAAATTTAGGAATACTTATTTGTATTCCAACCATTTTACGGTTGGACTTGGTTGAACTCACTTTGTAGCTCTATTCAAAAGAAAGATTTCATTTTAAATGTTTTCAAGTTAGATGGTTCACTTTAACACACAATTACGAGGACGCTACGACCAAAATCTACAGTTGACGCTCACAAACACATAGTACAAACTTCTCTAAATAGACCGTATTGCAAAAATTTGTCAAATTTTTGACGATTTGAGTTCTTTCTATCTATTTAATCTCGAATGAAAAATATAAAAATTTTAACAGCACTTGCTATTGTGTAACACCTATTTAACACGTTGTAACTTAAAAGCGGCGCTCTCTGTTAATATTTCCGGTACGCAGCATTAAAATAGATAGTTTAACTACTTTTGCCAAATGGGTTTATGCCAAAAAAAAATGAGAAAAGTCCCGGTAGGTTATGGCTGATAGTTGAGTTGTTTGCAAATCTATTAAGTCTTAAATGTCCTACTATATGCATACTTCCTAGATACACCGAAGAGGGTCAATCAACCAAATTCTCCCCTTTGTAGTCAATTGGTGTTTCGAAAATATTGTTGCAATGCTTTCTAAGCTAAGGAGATGCAAGCGCAACACGTACAACACATTAGATGCATGCCAAACGGACCAAAGCGTAGTTTAACATTGGCACACACATACACTTAGACAGAGATACATGCGCCGAGTGAGCTCGTTGTCAACTGGGTCAAAAGGCAGCGCCATTGTTCGTCAAACGGGGCGTATGAGTGGGCTGGGCTTATACATCTTCATCAAACTAAGAGGGGGACAGGTTGCCATTATTGTTACCTACTCGGCCTGCAGCTTAATAGAAACAAATTGTCTGACGCGTAAACACATTAGCGAACATTAGAGCCGTCCTTCTGGTTGATGACAGCCATCCCAGCGGCTGTCATCAAGCTTTGCTAGGGTTTAAAAAAATAAATAAAAACGCAGCCATGCAAATGGAGAAACGTGCTGCGGGCCTAGCTCCTTTGAAGGTATTAAATATGGTATAATCCTGGCAACAGCTGCAACTTGTGGCAATCATGCAGCACTCTGATTATTATATGAAATTTACAGTTGCCCAGATACCCACGGAGCATACATTAGCTAGACTGCTGCTACCAAATGAATAAATCTTTTGACTGTTGCCTCCACATACATATTAATAATCTATGTTGGGTTACTTGCTTGCAGGATGTCTCAAATGCAATTCACTGTCGTCTGCTGCTTTGCCATTGTCCTGCTAACTGTGACTGTCCATGGCTCCCAGGCGCCTCTGTGCCAGCCCGGCATTGTCGATGAGATGCCCCAGCATATTAAAAAGGTTTGCTTGGCCCTGGAAAACTCAGATCAACTGACATCGGCTCTCAAGTCCTATATCAACAATGAAGCTTCCGGTGAGTACGAAATGGATTATCAATTGGATTTATTAAATTGAGATGGTTTTTTTTTATTATTCCACTTCGTAATTTTTATAGCGCTGGTAGCCAACTCTGATGACTTGCTGAAGAACTACAATAAACGCACAGATGTCGATCATGTCTTCCTGCGATTTGGCAAACGTCGTTAAATTATGGCATCACGATTCGAATTCTCTACTGAAACTGGACTACGATAGGACCTTGACTTATGATCGGATCGGTAACGCGTTTCTGTTTAAAGCACAACTACTTAACGTCCTCTCACTATATCAAACTATAATATAATCTTGGCACATCGGCGTTATACTTGTAAATTAATTAACTTGGAAGCTCTCTAGTTCAATAATAATAATAAAAATCATTATGTACAATATATAATTATCTCAAATATTTCTATGTTCGTTAATGTATTCAATGACCCCCGAAGAAATGTTTTGTGTATGTTGATCTTTTTATTTGTTTGTATTTCGTTTTTTTAGCTTGAAGCTCTTTACCAATGCAATGCAATTAAAAAGATTGTAAGACATAATTTATACCTCATAAATATTCGATAATAATCAAAAATTAGAATAGCATATACATACGTGGTTCCCTTACACAAAGCACTTGCATTAATAACAAACATAAGTATATTGTTCTGAACTTTGAAAATGTAATATATTCATTTTTTTTTTAATAAAGTATCTTTCTTCTCAAACTGAATGCATAATAAAATGCAACTGAACTTGGTATATTTTATTTATTACTATGGGGATCAGGAAAAATAAAAGGAGAGAGAAAAAAACCATACTCCTATTCCAAAAGAAATGATGAACAGGTGTTTCATACAAAATACATAGTAGCTCAAATATTAGGGTTATGCTATAGTTTGCCAATACGGACTCTGATTCTCGTCCTGTGTGCCAAAATTCAGCTTTAATATTTCTTGTTTTATGGGATTTTAAAAACTTCAAAATAAACTGGTTCTGTTGAGCCTATAAACGGACTGACGGATACCAAATTTAAGATCTAGGCGCTCATACAGACAGACGGGCATGACGGATACGACTTGACTGTTGATGAAGAATATATATACTGCCAGACTGCCTTAGACCTGCTACGCACATTTCTGTTTGACAAACTTTATAGACCCTTACATGGGCGTAGCCAGGATGTGATTCAGAGGGGGGCAGCAATTACTTTTTATTATAATATATTTGCAGCTTAAAAAAAAATATATTATTTATATACTATAATAATAGACTGCTTGGATTTGTTGCAAACTTGTTAGTTTGTTTTCTTTTGAATCTTCTCACGATTTTCGTTGTCGATTTTCCTATGCACGCTCATGAGACATAGCCCGGAAAGTCTATCCTGCCGTACTAAGCTCCTCAGCCGCATCTTGACTTTACAAAGAGTACTAAAAGAAGGCTACATAGTCGCTGTTTTGAATAGTGAACAGTTCCAAATATAAATATATTTTCTTTTGAATCTTCTCACGATTTTCGTTGTCGATTTTCCTATGCACGCTCATGAGACATAGCCCGGAAAGTCTATCCTGCCGTACTAAGCTCCTCAGCCGCATCTTGACTTTACAAAGAGTACTAAAAGAAGGCTACATAGTCGCTGTTTTGAATAGTGAACAGTTCCAAATATAAATATATTTATTAATATTTCTACAAGCTCAATATCCTTTGAATTATTTTCGGTCAAGTTCTTTATCTTCCGAAGATTGTACCAAAGAGTGAGTTCCCTAGCGACCAATGGTAATAAAACCTATTAACATTTTCTGCATAATGTTTGCTTTTGGTTTGAATACTTTTCAATTACCTTTAGAGCAAAGAATAACGCTGACTTTGTCGCCGCAGAATTATACTGGTATACAAACTTTGTTGTGCCAGGGTTTCCTTATCTTCAATATAACTATTTAGTGCATCCACAATTTCAGAAACATGTTCGGAACATTTTCTGATAGTCTTTAGCGACCATCTAGTCTCACAAAGGCGTGGTATATTAGGAGCATAATTTCCACGTGTTGTTGATTCCCGAAAAAAAAGTTAATTACTTCATCTTTTATAGTTCCAATTACATTTCCTAACTCTGAAACCGCATTTATGTGATTAGCAGCAAGATTAAGCTTGTGGCTATATTTTCTCCTTAAATTGGCTTGAATTCCGTCATGAAGCGAACAATAATTCAATTGGTTTGGAAATTTGATTTATTATATATTTTTACTATTATGATTTATTGTATATATTCAACATTTTTACTTAAATTTATGTGCTCTAGGGGGGGGGCAGCTGCCCCCCTGCCCATACCTGGCTACGCCCATGGACCCTTATACTTTCTTAAAGTGACGGGTCTAACATATCTATTTCTGTCTTCCTTCAGTTACACAGCCTATATAGGAACCCTAAACATGGTTAAAGCAACTTATATTGTCGCATTTCCGCAAAAGTATCGTATGTCAACAATCCAAATTTTACAGGTCGTTTTTAAGTTACTCAGCTTAGAATGGAAAATCAATGTCAATTTATTTTAAGATTGTATTGTATTTTTGTCAAAAATGGCTCCTATTTTTAAAACAATTAGGATATTTAAATATACGATACTTTCGCGCGCAATGTTTTTATGGGTTTAGCTGCAACAAGTATGATATACGATAATTGCAAATAAGTATTTATTATACAAAATAAGCTGACAGAAGTATTTTAATCATTTTATTAATAAAGTACATATTTAATTATTACAAAATAATTAAAGAAAGTTTAATCATCTTCATCCGTTTCCTCGCAACAATCTATTATTAAATTTGTATGTCAAAAGTTTATGTATTCCTTATGATATTTTTGTGGCAAAAATTTTTGTTGATATATTTAATTTACAACTATATAAAGATTTAATGTTATGCTTAAAGTTCAACAAATTAATATTTTTTTTTGTGTTTTTGAAATATTTATAGCTTAAATCAATTGTCACTGGTTCTTTTCTAATAATATCGATAATTAATTTACTTAAATTTTCAGTTTTTTTTTAATTTTTAAAGTCCGTGTGATTTAATTCTATGCATTCGTAGACTGATAGATTTGTTGTTGAATTTGTAATCTGTGTCGGCCATTCACTGGGTTGCCAAACATTACGGTTTCTGTTAGAAGATTCTGAGGTGCTGGGTATTTGGTCTACCGGCATCATAGTGTGTCCGGGTAGTAAATAGGTAATATTTATAGTTTTTAGGAACTAAGGAGAATTTAAAGAATATGCTATCATTGCTAGCGCTGACTTGTTCTTATTTTGGCTTGCGCAACTATCACAATAAAGGCTCAGATTTTCGGTTTTTTCTGACTATACTAGAACTATCTAGAAGATACTTCTAGAGAGTTGAGCATATTTCATTACTGACTCTCTTGCCATCGATATCTTTGTGAGATTTCAGTAATTATATAATACATACGATAAAATTGAAACTTAATTTTTACGGAAACTACTATAGTGTTTTCAGTTACAATATTTTGCAGGATTGTGAGACATAAGTTTTCTAATAATTTGGCATTAAAAATCTCAATTTCGATAAAAAGTGACATACAATATTTTTTGTGTGAACGACGATCGGGAAAAATAAAACACAGTCATTATTAATTTGTAATTTAATGTTTATTTTGTACATTAAAATCGTCTTATTTTTAAAACATCGAATGTATTAATTTTACCTCGTGTGATGTGGCTTCCTTCTTGCAACGTTGCATGTTTTAGGGAAAAAAGATATTTTCTGCAAAAAATAGTTAATCTGGTAACAAAACTACTTAACATTTCAGTTAGAAGTACAAAATTATTTATTATATTTTTTTTAATTCCATTCGCAAAAGGTATCAGAATAGTCATCTTTGAGTGTACAGATCGACTTAACTCATGAGTTTATTAAATTTTCTTTATTATATTGTATACAACTTTTAGAAAAATTTAAAATTTTTAAGTCTTTTTTGTCAAAAATTCTTTGATTTGAAAGATTTTAAAGTTTTTGGCAGGCATTTTGTACAAATTTATTTTCCCTTTTGCTTTGACAATAGTTAAGGAATGAATACTGTACGAAATGTACAAAAATATTTATTAATGAATCCGTAAAATTTCAAAACCATTTGAAGGATGACTGGTTCCAAAGATCAACAATGCATGGTTGTATTTGAAGCGTTGTTCACATATATAAGACATATGTCTATGGAATAGCTCCAATGGATTTTGAGCGCTAGTTGGATAATTCAGATTTTTATAGTTTGCTGTAATAAAGATGTATTAAAAAATCTGCATATAATAACATAGTTTATAAATTGTCAGTTGCATTTCTTTGCATTGGCACGCTTTTATTTAATAAATTATTAAAATAAATAAAAATTAAACAAATAATAGAGCATATTAAATAAAGCATTCCACGTCAAATGGTGAAAAGTGTTATTTCTTTACTTTTGTATAATTCTCTATTTATAAAGTGTTAAAGTTTTAAAAATTATTAACGAACAATTTGAGCGTTTTTCTCTTGCTTGAATTGTTATTATTTTGATATTTGTACTTTGTTTTCATTGAAGTCCAGTTTCGATTTTGAATCTTCAGTCAGTTAATTATTGAATGCATTTTTGGATAGACCAATAAATTCAATATGTAGGTTTTTCTTTCTATTGTCTTTTAATTCGTTTTATTTTATTGTGGTTTATATTAAAGTGCGAATTTGATAACTTGATAAACTGTTTTTTTTACTAAAATAATAAATTAAATGCTTAGTTTGTGACTTGTTTGTAAATATATCATAATCATTTCTTTTATGTTCAGCCTTTAAATTTGTATATTGCATGTAACTCAGCATAATTATTTAACATCTTAGTTGTAGGTATTGTTAAAAAAATAAAATGATTTAGCCCTTAGTCATGTTTATTTGTTTCTGTTATTGCATTCAGCATTGATCAGTCTTTTCTAATTCTATATTATCACCATTTTTGGATAGCATATTTGTAAGCACTTTTAAACCGTTTCTAAAAATGTCATTATTACATTTTAAAATATAACAAATAAAATTTGTTTTTACATAAACAAAAGTGTAAGTAACATAAAATTGCAACAATTAAATCAAGGTTTATCATATAAGTTTCATTAGTTTTTTTTTTTTTTTGTGTTGTGTTTGTTCGATATTATCACCTTTTTCATAATCCTTTTTAGTAGATTTCCTTCACTCTTCAAAACGTTACAAAAAACGCTTTTCATTTAGTTAATTTAGTTTTCTCATTCCTGTAAAAAGAAAACTAAATGCTACATGAATTTTATAGAAATACGGCAATAGGCCGAATTTTTTATGGTAAAACTCAACAGTCTTTATAATATTATATTTTTATATTCCATAGTTTCCCATTTAAAAACGGACGTTATTCCTATATTTAACGCGGACAAAGCCCAAACAGAATTTGCGATCATTTAAAGATTAAAATAATTATACAATTAATTTGTATTTATGTTCACTTATGTTATAAGAATCGAGTGTTGAGTTATCATATAATTTATTTAAGGTTTTTTTTAAGGTTTTCTTATTGCCATTTATTGGCTTGCAACTTAACTTACCAAAAATGAATGAATATACTTTTCAATAATACTTTTTTAAGTGCTTTTGAACCTTTCAATTTGACTTCGTTTGGTATTTGTTTTGTTTTTGTATTTCATTCTTTGGAAACATTTAATTGATCTGTTTCTTAAGTTTGTACTTTTCAATAATCATCACTTAAAATGTCGTTGAACAATGAATATCGTTTAAAATGTGATATGATTGGTTCTTGTTGTTCTTCGGATGCATTTTGAATTGACTTTTTCATTTTGATTGTTTATGTTTTGCATTTATAGAGTATTCTTTACTTTTTGCTGTTACTTCATTATTCATGTTTGTAGTTTAAATTGTTATAGAATGAAGTTTGTTGCTGCTCCGAAAAAATAAATAAACTTTTAAAGCTTTTTCATTTTGTGTTGCTGCACTTATTTTCATTTGCTTAATTGGTTGATTTTGTTCTCTACTTTTTGTATTCAAACATTTGAAATAATAATATTTACGTTTAAATAAGTTTAATGCATTACACACATTTTTGAACATTATTTTATTGACTTTGATAAATTTTATAGTTTTTGCTCTGTTTTGCTAATAAATTTTGTGTATTTCTTTTTTTATTTGTATTTTGTTTTGCTCAGCTTAATTAATAAAAGTTACATTATTAAGATTTTTTTTTTGCTTATTTTCTTGCTATTTCTAATTAGAAAAAGAAAATATAATTGCTTTCTTGTTCACGTCAATAGATTAAAGAATCAAATAATTATTGGAAAATCATAAATCATAAATAACTTTTCAAAAATTCATTTAAGAAATGGTAGGCAAACGTTTCAATTGTTTACGAAATGATTTGCATATTTTTCTGTTGTTTTTTTTTTATCAACTAAAATTTATACATTGCAATTTCTGTATACAACATGCCGTGCTTGACATTATTGTTTTAGTTTCGATTCGCATTTATCTAACAGATAAATTGAAAAAAAAATAATTTGTAAAATATAAGGAAATATACATAATTTGATTTTTGGCGGGAGCACTTAATACCGATACAAGGCTCCATTTGTCCACTAACAAAACATATAACAGCAGGCAATACAATATTCTTGCCAGTCACATGATCGGATATCGGATAAAGAAAAGACAAACAAACACAAAGATTTCATTGATTTGATGGGATAGTTTTAAGGGCGAAGGAGTAGAAAAAGACGGTAGCAACACGGTTCAACTTAAACAATAGGAAAAAGAGAACTTTATGCTTAAGACTAATTGTTTGTGAGTGTGTGTGTGTGTTTGCTGAATGTGTATGGATTTGTGTATCTATGTTGTGTATGTATTATAGTTATATAGTAAGCAAATTTCTGTATTAACATCATAGTTTTCTTTTTTTTTATATATGCTCTTTTAGCCCTACTCCCCTGTTTTGGTATTTGGCATACGTGTTGGAGCACGCACAGCGTTCTTCATTTATGTGTGTATCGCCGTTTGAGGGATGCGGGAGGCTGTCTAGTAGCCTAGTAATAGGCGGCTGCATTCGAATAGTTCTGAGAATACGCCTGCGAATCTATTGGGGGATGGCAAAAATGGATGATGTATGTGCGCAAATTATAAACATAACACTCCAAATGATTACATACCATAGCCGGCATAAGCGCGCTCATCGTAACCAGCGCTCTGTTGACTGTAATCCGTTTGGCCAGTTGCATTGTAATCAACAGCTGCCGCTCCATACTGCTGGCTATAGTCTTGGCTGTACTGATAGCGCGTATCCTGCTGGGGATAGCTCGTTGAGCTGTTTAAAATAGATTGATACAAGATTCATCATTGTTTACAATGTTGTTGGTTAAATGAGCAACCCACTTGTAGCCCTGATATTGGCTCTGATCATACTCAGCGCCATGATGCGACGCGTAACTGCTGCTCGCTGGTGTACTCGCTTGTGCTGTGTGCGCTGCATACCCGCTGCTCTGACCATAGCCATTGTAACCCTGCTGAGCAGTCGCCTGTGCACCGTATCCGCCCTGTGAGTATGGATCGACCTGCTGCGTCTGGTCATGCGTCTGATAGCCACCATGATGGCTGCAGTGAACGTTGGCATTAATATCATTTTCAACTCAACTATCTTAAAACTATCGTCAATGATTTAGAATAGCATGACTATATTATTTTTAACGATATATTTTATACATATTTTGGATAATCTGTATGTCAATTCATTTAATTTCTGTTAAAACATTTTTGTAAAATTTATAGTTGCCGATGGAGCTATAGACGTTTTTATTTTAAATTTAAAAAATTAATCATAGTCGGTTGCTTTTATTTTGACGCTAAACAATTAATCTGGCTTACCTTGGTGCGGTAGCATGATGGCTTGGTGGCGATCCATATGACGATTGGCTCATATGCTGCGATGCCGAGTGGTACTTTGGTGTCATGGGTCTCTGGCCATAGGGTCCCCCTTCGTAACGTCCACGTTTGGGGCCTGGACCTCCGGGTGCGCCACGTTTGAGAGCTGGTACCGGTGCAATTTGTGTATTGACATTATGTGCCTGTTGGTGATGTTGCATGGGTGGCCGACTCATACCTTGATTGTAACCACCGCCACGTCCGCGCAGTGAGCCACGTCGCGGCATTCCGCCATGTTCGCCGCCTGGTCCGCCCATAGAGCTAGAGTGATGTGAGTGCGAGTACATCCCATTGCCGCCATTGCCATTCATGTGTGGATTGTAGCCGCCGCCGCGTCCGCGACCACCAAACGGTCCGCCACGTCCTCGACCCCGGCTTATGTATGGCGGCGGTCCTCCATTGTTGTTGCTGCTGCCACCAGGTGCACTGTTCACCACATGTGAGTTAACCGCTGTTGTTGCTGCGCTTGTTGTTCCAGCTGGTACATCCGTGGCATCTTCGCCGGCAGCATCGCCAGACTGTTCGCCTGCTGTTGCAGAAGCTGTGGGTACTGGCGATACAGTCTTGTTGTTATCGGCTCCCGTGTGCTGTTTGGGAGCTGCATTGATTTGCAGGTGCAAATTTGATAAACATGCTACTTTTTCAGAACGGTTAATACTTACGCTGCTGATACATAGGCGGACGGCCGCCTCGCATGCCCATAGGAGCACCGCGCGGCTGAAAACCGCCGCCCCCACCACGGCCTTGATATCCTAATCCACCCCGGGGACGCATGCCCCGCGATGGACCCGACATCATGCCCTGCATTGGCGGGCCGCCGCCGCCCATTCCCCCACCGCGCATTCCACCCATGAAATGACCGCGACCCATGCCGCGACCACGTCCACGCTCAAAGCCACCGCGCATTGGAGGGCCACCACCACGGCCTCTGTAACCACCGCCACGTGGACCGCCTCCTCCCGGTGGGGCAGATACCTGTGCAGCTCCTTCCATTTCTTAGATAAAGCAACCGCAACCAAAAATGCTTCTTTTATAAATTTTACACAATCCCAACACTGAGACACACACAACACAACTACTCGAACGCGCACACACGTTAGCCGACTTGGATTCTAAAGGAATTCTTAGACCATGCAAAGCAGAAACGTTGATATTTGATTAAGTACCGCTTAATAATCACTTTTTAGCCACTTTGTATCGTGTGAAAACTATTTTTGCAGCTTAACTTAACATAAAAACGCGTCCGACTTCGAGTGAAAAAATATGGCGGCGAGTATTGATTTTTACGTGTATGCAGCGTTAGATTATATCGATATTATTATTAGAGAGAGAATGCTTATCGATATTTACAGTGTTGCAAAATGTCGATATAGTAAAACTGGCCAGAACTGGCGCTGACATAAACAAACCTTTTCCACGTATTACAAATATTTTTGTAATTTTGCTTTCGTATTGAGTTTTGATTTAACAATGTCTTCATGGATAACAGGATTAGCAGATAAGGCAGAGAATATATTAAATAAATTAGACCAAAATGCAGCTACGGCCTTACATACAGATACTGCGCCAGCTTTGGATGTCATGAAGAAAAGCTTAACCAGCAGCACACAATCGTTGAAAACAACGATCTCTCCGATCAAGCGTTCCCCCAGCAATAACAGCACACCCATGTCCTTGTCCCTGGTGGACAATAGCGCCTCTAGCGCAAAAAGCGAAGGCGCTAATTTGGTGACCAAAGAGCTACGCCAAAAATTGCCCACTTCGGCAAGTTTTTCCGTTAATACGGATAACGGGAATGGCATGGACACACATGAATTGGCGGCGTTCAAAATTGCTCTGAATGAAATTACAGGTGAGCGCGATGAGTTGCGTATGCGACTTTCGGAGCTCAATCACGACAGCGAAAATCTTGGCCTGAAGCAGCGGGCACAGGAGTTGGAAAACCAAGCTCAAACATTATCGGAGGAGCGTGATAAGGCCGTGCACGAACTTAACGAAGCGCAAACAGCTCACATGGCTTACGTACACTCCATCTCTGAATTGGAGAGCAATCTGGCAAAACTGCAACAGGAGTACGTTAGCACAGTCCACAAATTGCAAATGCAAGTGAAGGAGACAGACCAACAACGCATGGAGCTGCAAGAGTATCGGACGAAAGCACAGCGAGCACTTCAAGCGAAGGATGCGCTCATAGTTGAGCTTAAAGCGAATCCCAGTCCTGAAGGCGATGGGCAAGAGTTAACCAACAAGGACAGTGAAACGCGATTTCTGCAGATTGAATATGATGCTTTGAAACAGGAGCTACAGCACGCCAATGAGGAGCAACAGAAGCTTCGTCTGCAGCTAGATGACTACATTATTCAGGAGCGCCAACATCAACTGGACATCGGAATCGCCCGTCAACGGGAGCAATCGCAGGCCAAGGAGCTGCGCACTGCGCGGGAGCACAACGTAATCATTGAATCTGAGCAACGTATGCTGACACAGGAGTTATCTTCGCTGCGGCAACAGATGAGCAACCAAATGGCTTCTGCTGCTACACGTCTGCAAGAAAAGGAACAGCAATTGCAACAGCAGCGGCAACAACTAAGCGTATCCGGCGTCACAAATGCCAAGACCGACTATGAGAATCGTCTAAAAGCTCTCACACAATCACTGGTTGAGCGGCAAGGTTTGCTGGAACGTGTCACATCGGAGCGTAATGCGTTGCGACTGCAGCACGAGAATATGCAGGCGCAGTTAAACCAGAATATGCATATGCTGGAAATGGGGCATCAGCGGAACAGCTCCAGTTCCCGCAGTACATTGCTCTCGAACACCACAGATGATGGTAAGCAACATGAGAATCGTTCTCATAATATAATTGTAAGCCACGTCCATTGTTCTTACAGTCAAGGCGCAGTTTCCGCTGCTCATGCATCCGAGTCCGTTTGACAACCGTGTCGCCCGTCGTTTCAAGCGCGCTCTGCGCCAGGCCGACTCCGTGGGAATACGTGTTGGTGCCTTCCTGCGTCGATATCCGATGATGCGCATCTGTATAATTCTCTATGTGGCTCTGCTGCATCTGTGGGTAATGTTTGTGCTGCTCTCCACAACGCCCCAGTAAAGATTCGAATACCCATTGGATATTATTTGAGCAATTGTATATTTTTTTTAACGTTTGCATATTGTTAATTATGTATTATATTTTTACATAAGTTGATAAGTCGACTTTTGTGTGGCAAAATTGATTACACTTGATGTGTACTGTATAATATTGTTGTTTAGAGCAATTAGCTCACAAAAGAAAGGGGAAACAATTATTAATGTTTGATCTGGCCAAACTGTAAATTCAATAAACATTTCAACTATGTACAAATCGCAAATATCTAAAATCTAAATATTAAGCAAACAAATAACAAGACTAAAAAATTCACGCTAAATGTCAGAACGTCAATTCACAGTTCGAATATTGCATATTGATTCGCTACAGTTGTAAGTACCGATTACTGTTCTATCGTTTATATTTAAGTAATTATTTTAAGTTGGTCGTGCCTTGCACATTTGTCATGACAAGTCATGAATGATACTTTAATCGTTAGCCAGGAAGTTGTGGATAGTTGGCATCAACTTAGAGTGAGAGAGCTCAGGAAAGAGAGGAAGTTGTTTTCAATAATAGAGACTTTTCGGACGATTCGCGTAAAACAAACGCTATATGCCCCGCAATCGTGTATATCAGTCATCGGCATAGTAGCTTACATAGACCGCATCGCCACCGATGCTTATCAGGCACTGACCCTGCAAATAATACAACAACAAATTCAGTCACGGCTAAGCTGACAAGTTCTATTAAGGATTTATTTACCTGATTTTTATGCTGATTATCGAACAATATCAGTTCGGTTATATAGAACGACACCATGGCATTGCCACCAAGTGAAGCAATGTGGGCACGCACCACAGCAAGCAGCTCAGTGATAAAACCATGGACGAATCCACTAATGCCACCATTCTCGCGTATGGATGTACTCTCTCTGATAAAGAAAAAATTTAAGTTTCCCAGATACTTTTCAATGCGTCCACCGGGTATAAAGCTAAGTGGTGTCAAATCGACACCATGTCGATCTCGCAGAGAAGTCTATTTACAAACATAAGAAGTTTACAAAATGGTCTACGAAAATGTGACCTCACATTACTTACGTAGCGAGTACGTGGCACTGGCGTCATGTTTAACGACTTTGCTGATGGTAAGCCTGTCGATATATTGCCCAACCGGGATGGCGAAGTCTTGCGCACCTTAAATGAGCTCATGCCAAACGGAGGGATTGCAGTGCTTGTCGGCGTTGGGGTGTCTACAACTTGATCTTCATCCAGCGGGAAAATATAGTCCTCCTCCTGTAGCATTCGCTTGCCATTTAACTCTGGCTGTGATTGTGTGGCATGCACAGCGGGCTGCATCTGTGATTGTGACTGTGCGTGCAAAGTCGCATCGTTAAAGCCATTTGGCTGCATTGTTGGCGGTCCTCGGCGGCGATACTTCATTTTGTTGGCATCGCTCAGGCCCATTGCCATGCCAGTGACTAGCAATTGGATTTGGTCCTGTATTAGTACAAATCAATATAAATGACTTTATGATTTCAAACTAATTCAATTTCTTACCGATTCGGGTAAGTCCAGTCTGAAGCGCAGATCACATATGGCACAGGGTATCATGGTGCGCAGTTTAAAATATATGGTCTGCAGAAGTCTGTGATGTTAAAAACATATAGAGTCTGTTAAGCGTGAATTTACACATTAAATACATAATTTTCAATTTTGTTAATTAATTTGAGTTATCGATCCAATTCAAAAGAAACTGTAGCAAATCAAAAATCTATTTATAACCTAGAAGTTTAAATCTTGTCTTTTTATTGACAGAGACCTCACCTTTATTTGATGACTTGACCACAGTTTATTAAACTCACCGCTGAAAGTGTTTGGGGAAACCATTCACATTCTGTCCCACTTCAAGGCGAGCTCGCCAAACTTGCGTAAACATCTGCAGATTTTTAACTGCATCCAAGTCGAGCAGACCCGGCACCTGTTGTGTGTTGACCACATGGAAGCCCTCAGGCGGATATGGTTCCATTAGCAGCGATATAATCTCCAAATCCTCAATATCATCCACCTCTAATACGCACAGTTCCTTGTTGCCGCAATTCAAATCGATTTCATTCATTTCCTCATCATCCGAGTCATCGGTATCTGACTGTTTGTCGCCTGCAGCTCCAGTAGTGCTGGCCAAATCGGGATCCATGCTTTTCAGCTGATAAATCTCCTGATTGCGCTCAAATGTCTCCTGCAATTTCTTCTGCAGTTCATTGAGTTTTTGCTTGTCCGTCCACGAGTTGCCAGCCACAATTTTGGGCACCTGCGGCACAGGTAAAGCGCTGAGAAAGAGTGCTGTTCCCGTGGCAATTAACGCTATCATGCGCTCACCAATGGCAACCTGTGTCCGCAGTCCAAATATGGCATTCATGCCCTTGGCCTTCAGTTTATTTATTAACACTCGATGCAGTTCGTACTCTAAGAAGGGAAGCCCATCGGATATCTCTTTGGCATTTAGTTCGGATCGCAAATCTCGCTTGGCGCGCACCACTTGAGCCTGCATAAAACAACCCCGTCCACTGACTTGGACGTATTCTGGCACCTCCAACGTGGCCAAGAGAACATCTGGCACACGGCCCTTGCGACAGATGGCACACTTTTTCATCTTTACATTAAATGGCACCGAGTTCAGATTGTAGGGAACGTGACAGACGGCACATGTGTTGCGCGGAGCATTTGGACCTGGCAACCCATAGCGTTTGCTTGCCGAACCATTCCCAGGACCCAGCGATCCGCTGTCCTTGCTCGAGGCTGCTGCCTCGCCCAGGCTGCCATTTGGTTCACGCTCCTCCAGAGAATTTGACATGGCGGTCACATTGTTGCTTGCCTTGGATATGGCAAAGATATCCGTTTGTGAGACGGAGCGATTGAAGACCATATTGATGACGGCTGCGGTTCCCGTCGCAGACAGGACGCAGACATCGTCACTGTGTATTTATAGAATATATCAATTAGTAGGATATCAGTATATAATTTATTGAATTTGCTTACGATATGGTTGTGGACTCCGCGTAGCCCAACACAACGTTACAACCCAGAGAACGTGCATGTGAGCGAATTTCCATTCGCAACTCTGTCCACCAACTGTCACGCACTTCGGGTTCATCCGGATTTGGTACACGCTCCAGCAATTTGACAGATCGTGCTGCCACAGTGGCACCCAGGTGCAAAATAAAACCAGTTGGATATTTAGTCATGGTCAGAAATGGATATTCCAGCATGTCCAGACTGTCGGTTGCCTTGCTGCCCACTGTCGGTGTCGTTAGTCGCATCATCGCCGTTGCAGCCGCCAATCGTTCGCTGGCCACACAAATCGAGTTGCCTATGAATGGAAAAGTCATCTGAATGAGTTATTTGTTCATTAAATGAGATTTCCAAGTTGGGTTCACACATATACAACGTTAAGTCTTAGGCATAGGTAGGCGGGCACACCGATAGAATAGGTATATAATCATAGTTTCCATTAATTGTGAAGATATATAGGCCTGCTACCATTGCTTATTTAATTATAGATACAATTATTTCGAGTCGAGAATTAATTAACTTTTCATTTTATAGTTTTGGAGTCAACATTTTAAAACTAAATCGAATCATAATAGTAATAGAAACAGGCCTTAAAGTTTTGCTGAAAATAGTTTGCCCTGGAAATATTGAAATTGTATATATTTTAAAGTTTCTAAATAAGCGAAAGAATAGTGACTATTTTCTCTACCCTTACATAGGTAATTATAATTCATTGCAAATACTTCTATAGATAGATAGATTAGTTATGTGATCAAATATCCGATAACTAGAACCAATTTTGATCAAAATAAACCAAATATATAGTGAATTTATCCGAAGGATCAGTTGAAAATGCAGATATATATATTTTGAGTAATTTTGATCAACATTTAAGTTATATAAAGGTAAAGATCGAGCACAAGCGATTTTCCGATTATACTTATCATTGTTCTGGGTAGCGCAGATGATATCAAACTGTTAACACTCTCAATGAATTATTAAAATAGATATATAATGAAAAGGTTGATGTAATAAATATATATATATTAACAAATTTTGATTATCATTAGACATTGCAACAAGCATAAAGATAAATATGTATATATGTATTTAGAGAACTTGAAGATACAAGTTTAAATAGACATAAAGAAGCGTAACGTCGAAATTTTTTGTTGGATGAAGATCAGGTTAGGCTTAAGAGAGAGAGAGAGAGTGAGAGCGAGAGAGGCATTTTACAACACTTAATAAAGGCAAAGGATTCTTGGTTGCAATCACTCATCCTGTTCTCACACACACGCATACACACTGATATTGGGAGAGCCTGGTATACAAATACATCGAGAATGCACATCGACAGAGTGAGAGTAAGGTAGAGAGAGACAGCTTCTACTTACGCTTACGATGTAATGAGTAGGATATGCCTGATGGCGATTGGTTGAGCAGCGGGCGCAAAGAGAGAAGAGTTTTGTGAGTTACTCAAAAAGAGACACGCACGCGAGCGCGCTCACTCATACAACGACAAGCAACAGGAGAATAACGCATTGCTTATATGTAGTATATCTATATATAGTTTTGCTTATGTGTGTGTATGTGTGTTTATCTTTACTTAGCCTACGCTTAGATCCAATGACTAGATCCTAAATTAACTGGCCAACTACATACCTTTTGGCGTCACACTCAGATCAGAGTCGGATGAGCGACGACAGATCTCGCCAACCTCCTTGGCCGGCACCATTGTGGTGACTGTCGATGCGGTAGATGTGGATGCACTGTCCGCATTTGCGCCACTTGAAATACCGCTCTTAGATGGACTGGGCGTCAGTTTCAAACGATTGCTGCCAACAGGCGATGCAAATTTCTTGGCGTTCGCAGAATTCTCGATCGTTGCAATCGTAGTGGGAATCAGGACGCTCTGTGCCGGCGATTGTGGCTGGTGAAGATCACTGCTGGACCTAGTTGAGCATTTTGATCGTGGTTGTTGTTGATTTTCAATGGAAAATGGCGAAACAGTATAGCATGGAGCAAGCAATGATGATTTATTATTGTTGTTATTGCTATGGTTAATACTATTAGATATATTTACAACATGGTCTAGCTTGAAATAGGGAGGATCATACAAATCAAAGGCGCGCGTCTGTGAACTGCTATCGGATTCTGTTGGCGTTGGGGTCGAAGGGCAAATGCACAAAACGGGCGCATTTTGTAGCAACATGTTTGAATTTTCATATTCTGTTTCGGGTTCTTTATCTTGATCTTGGAGTTGTGGTATTGGTGGCATTGATGGTGGAACTGGTGCAATGATAGCTAAGGGTGCTGCGTCTAAGCAACTATCGCTTGCGAAATGACTCAGTGATGCACTGCGTAGCAAATTGGACTCATAGCTAGGCAAATGATTCAGCTGCAGCATGGAAGCGGACACATTTAAATTTACACCCTGCCAATCATCATTATTGCATGTCGGTAACTCCGGATGTGAGCAATAATAGGTTTTGCGTTCCATGGTCGGCTGAAGGGCAGCAGCGGCATACAACAGTGAACGCCTTGGCAACGATTGACTTGGTTGCCTTGGTGTCAAGTGCATCAGTTTCTGCAGACGACGCGAGAAACTCTTCAGATCCTCGAACAGCGTGTGACGCTTGGGCGTCAATTCAAGTTGACTGTTCTCACAGCTGCGTGTCTCGCCGGGTTTAATCCAGTTGTCCTGCAAATTGTCATCGTCATCATCATCATCATCGAAAATCGCACCCTGCCGCTGATCCTCATCGCTGTCACTGGACACTGTCCCCGGTGTTGCACCGACGTCGAGGTCTGTGGCAATCGTTTCAATTATTGATAACGACTCGCTTGAGTCCGTTGAATACGTGGACTTACGTTGAAAGGCATCAACGTCCAAATCAGGTGCCGAGCGCGTATTTTCCTGATATTCTGGCACTTTCAGATGACACATAGTTGGCGCTGTACTCGTATCTTCACTTATGGAACGCACAATTGCCGGCGATGTTCGTTTGCCCAGCGAGTATCGGGATTTGCGGCGACGTTTACTGCCTGCTCCGTTTCCACCGAAAATATTGCTGAGGGATTGGGTAGCATTCTCTGGTATTTTGGGCTCTATACGCCGCAATAGCGTAGCATATTTCTCGCTGAACACATTTCGCGAGGAGGAAGTTAACCGTCGCATGCGATGTCGTAGTTTCTTTTCACGCGTTCGCTCGCCACGTTCGTCCTCCTGCCTCAAGAGATTTTGCATTACATCCGCATCTTCCGTATCGCTGCTGCCGCTTTCTAAATAGAACATTGTTGCCGCCGCTGCTGCTGCTGCTGCCGCCGAACTGGCACTTACACTGGGCTGCTTATATATATTGAGACGATATTGTGGTGAGGGTCCCGACAACGGCAAACTGAAACTACTATCCCCAGTGCAGTTCAAAAAGTCTAAATACTTTTGGACTCTATGGTCGGTGAGATAAGTTTGTGAGGAGACGACGTTTTGTCATGTGTTACAAATACGACATTTAAAAAACAACAAAAATTTTGGAGGCGTGCAAATACGATAACAATAGTACGACAAGGAGGAGCGTAGTATATAACAATTTTGTACAGAGATGACAGTTAAACGAACGTTGCGTTTTGAATTTTGAATTCGTGAATTCGCGTTGAAGGATTGAAGGAGAACATTCAAGAGAAAAGAATAGAACGCTTTAGAACATGTTGGCAAAGTCTACACCTACACAATGGATTAATCTTAAATTCCCTTATGTTGTCTTCTCATCATGGATATGTTTGTTTTCGCAATTGTATCAAAACAAACTATTCAGGATATGTTAAAGGCATTAAAATAGCCTTCACTTAATTATTTACACCAATACTATGAATTAATTGTGGAGTTTCCAGAGTAAAACTTGTTGGAACGAATCAGATCAGTTTACTATATCATATATATGATATGCACGATAGATCCATCTTGAAAAACTGTTTTGATATTACCAAAATTCTATGATATCCTAGGATATTGCATCTTCTTTTTATTTCATAGGTTTCCCTGCACTTTCTTCAACAATTGCTTAGAAGTCCACTTGGTCTTAATTGTTTGGGAAAGTTAAAGCACTTTAAACTCCTACTGGTAAGTTTTGCCTATCCACAAGACATATCCATGAGTAAGTCAACATTTACCATGAGTTTACTCTGCTTATGAATACTCACTCTTCTATGAGTGCAACATCCGCGCTATTTGGCTGACTGCTGGTTGTGTCCTTGATAAGTGTAACCGCCGTACCAACTCCACGTGCTACAACGCCGACATCGCCCTCAAGATCAAAACATTGTGTGTAGCCGATGACCGCATTGGCGCCCATGTTAATGGCCTTTAATCCCATTTTCCGCTGCACTTGACCCGACAGCTTAAGGAAGACAACCTGACGTGCCTCGTTGGAGGCGCGTGGTGTGCGTATTTTGTCAATCCATTGATACTCTGGATCGTCGTTGACCACAAGCTCCTCGACAAAGCCATGTATAATCTGTGCCCGATATCCAAATGGCACACATTGTGCTAAAATTAAGAGACTTATTTAACTTGTTCAGTTTACAGTTTGATTGCTGTACATACAGTGAAAGAAGGGGATGCCACAGGAGCTCTGGCGAAATTTGTTTACATCGGAGAATAGATCAACCTTTACAATGACGTTTATTTCGCCGCGTATGCCGTGCATTGTATCGAAGACAGGTATCCAGCCAGAGAGCACGGTGCCCTTGCCATGGGCCACCTGACTAGAGCTCTCCAGGCACAGCGGATTTAAACTAATATTAACTTTTCCAATTGCATCGTTTGCCGAGTATGTATCATAGTCCATCAATCGGATTTGCAGCGGCTCGTCCTGCAACTCTGCATCGTCAACCTCGAATCGAAACCTAAACGCATCGCATGTCAAAGATAACAGCGATTAGTTATGTATGTATGTATACAAATGTATGTCTTCTACCATACTCCATACTTACCAATCGGTGTTCCACGTCGGATTGAGACTCTTCCGAAATACCTCTGTCTTGTGCTCTTTATTGGCCAGCTTGATTTCCACAAAGGCGTCGGTTGTCTCGCTACTCTTGTCCATAACTGGCAGATTGCGCGCAGCCTTTATTTTGACGCCCACCTTGCCTGGCATTTTGTCGCTTGGAGGCACAACACACAAACAAACAAACCAGCACTGCGGAAGCTATACACCAACCGTGTTATCACCTTTTCTTCCAATTTGCTGCCAAACTTGCGTGCGCCACGTTATTTCTCAATAATTTAAGTAATGTTTTTCATTTTTCTTAGTGAGTAAATGAACATCGAGGTATCGATTTGTCGATAGATCTTTACGATGTATATCGATATTAGTATTAAGCATTACCAGCCAGTTCAGTTATTAGGGGTATTCCTTTATAACGTATGTTAATTTTATTTATATATAAAGATACGAGTATTTGTTCTGTTCGTACATAGTCCATTTAATTTCTTTAAATATATAAATATCTTGTGTGCTGTAGAACGCTCGACAAATGTATGTTTAAAGTTAATCGGTAACGATTTGGTAGACCTCGCATCCACAAATAACGCGCGTTGCCTCATTTGCTCAGCCGGAAGCGTCTGCTATGGGAACGGGGTATTAGTAATGCCATAATGAAATCTATCACACAATATTAAATATCGCAAAATTTGAAATAAAAAAAAAGCTAAGTAAAACATTAACTAAACGTTGTTTAATTTTAAGAAACAGTTACGAATTAAAAAAAAAAACAATAATAGAGGGCCTTGTTCAAGGAAGAAAATTATATTATCATGTCATATTTGTTGTTTGTTTGGCAGTCTAATAATATTGCATACTGTACACTTAAAACTAGAATACAAATCATTTGCCAATGCAAAAATCTTTGAATACAACGTCGAGTATATCTTCGCAACTAACATGTCCAGTGATGCGTTCAATGCAGCGAATTGATTTGCGCAGCTGCTGCGCTGCTATGGCCATGTCCGGGTATACATCGGGCTTGTAATCTCTCAAAAATATCTCAATGTGCTCAATGCAACGTTCCAGTTGTTGTCTGTAACGCATGTGCGTGATGCGTGGATGCTCGGCTTGTGGTATGCCGCACAACTGTTTCAGCAGCTGTTCCAAGGAACCCAGAAACTCGGTCAAGTTGTCCTGTGTTTGGCAAGATAGAGCCAACACGTTATCCAGCTTGCTGAGACTCTGGCATTCCTCCGCTGTAAGCGTATCTGTTTTGTTTGCCACCAACTGCAAGCGTTTACCATTGCACATTTCCTGTGGTATATCCAGCTCCTGTAAATAGCTCTCGATGTGGCCAGTTAGAGCGTCATTGCTGTTCACCTCACGCAGCAGCCTGGCGTCCGTCAACAACAGTATTAAATCGGACTGGGCTAAGCATTGTTTAGCCCGGGCCATGCCTTCCACTTCGATGGAGTCTGTGGTATGCTTGCGAAGTCCTGCAGTATCCGCAAAGACCACCGGATAGCCGCCAAAGTTGTGTGTAGTCTCTATAATATCGCGTGTTGTGCCCGCCTGTTCGGTGACAATGGACACTGAACGCTGACAGAGAAGATTCAGAAGGCTACTCTTTCCAACATTCGGTGCACCGATGATTACAGTGCGCACTCCGTCTCTTAGCAGCTCGCCCTGCCGCTGATCATTCAGATGGACACGTATTTCACGCTTAACCGCATTCAACTCCCTGGTCAATTGCAATATCACGCCTCCTTCTATCTGCTCTTCCTCGGCAAAGTCAATGTACGCCTCCAAATGGGCGCAACAGCGAATAAGTCGCTTTCGCCAGCTATCATAGAGACGTGCTAAGGCGCCAGTGCTTTGTAGAAGTGCCTGCAATAGTTGTTGTGTAATGCAGTCAATAATGAAAGAGAATAATAAATATGTTTCACCTGTTTGCGCTGAGCCTCCGTCTCGGCGTGTATTAAGTCTGCTAAGCCCTCAACTTCCGTTAGATCGAGTTTTCCTCCAAAGAACGCACGCTTGGTGAACTCACCAGGCTGAGCTGGTCTCAAGCCCGGCACTTGGCCAAGTGCATCCAACATGGCTGCAATAACGGCCAACGAGCCGTGCACTTGAAATTCACATGCATCCTCGCCAGTAAATGACGCTGGACCGGGAAACCATAGGAGTAGACCCTTGTCGATGACCTCTTTGCTGCCAGGATGATAGAATGATTTCAAATATGCCTGTCGCTGCTTTGGTTCATATTCGACGTTGTTAACAATGGCGCGTAGAGCTTGTTTTGTTTGTGGTCCAGAGACTCGAATCACCGAGACGCCGCACTTAACATGGCCAGAGCTCAGACTATATATGGTGCATCCACTGGAGCTAGTGTGGCGTCGAAATATGCTACTAAAGCCATATGAAACCTTCCTTAACAGCGCCATGGATGGCGAACGATTGAACGTGCGAATAAAACCGCCGCACACAAAGAAAAACAAAATACAGATGTTATTTGCAAACGATACTTCTAGCAGTGATGAGTAACTGATTACATGCGCGCCACAGCTGTGTGGCATTCTTATCGATAGCTAGAATTTATTTGAATATTTGCTATCGATATTTTTAGCAGCTGTGCGGTAAAAAGGTTTGTCTTCAGCTAAACATACAAATTTAAAATAGTTCTGCTTATTTTCGAAAATTCAAATTTATTGTTGGCATTAGTTCTTTTGCATTTACTATGTTATTTCTATTATGGAGTTTTAATTGGCGGCTCTTCACATTTTTTCTTTGGTAGGTTTTTCTTCTTATTAACTTTATTAGTTCGGTATGTGTTCTCCTTGTGATGATCTTTTTTACCCATCCCCTTGCGCTTTAAACGTTTCCAGTAATCAAAATCCCTTGGACCCTTAACGGGCAAGTGTGGTACTTTACGGAATGGTCCATGTTTTCGGGAGGCTAGGAAACGAACACAATTACACATCCAGCATCTCGGAAGTAGTAACATTATCATGATGAGAATATCGCATAAATAACAAAAGAAAAAGGCAAAAATTTAGAAATTATTTTGAGTATATAACTATTTCAGTCGAATACATTTTTAGAGATTGACAAGTATCACAAAGTCAACAAACGAATTTATTAAATTTATTTTCAAAACTTTATTGTTTATCATAATGTTCAGTACGGCTGCTTCAGCATGTTTTGGTGATTTATCGAGAGGGCTCGATAAACTAAATTTTAAACTCGAAATTAGAAGTGTTTCAATAAATGCTGATATTTGAGAACTCCTTTCAAAAGAGTGCTTTTTGACCTACCTAACAAACTATAACTTTTTCTATTATTTGTTTATTTCAGAGCCAAAAGAAAAGCTATTCTACATTTTTGATCTTGCCTTGGAATTAAAAGGGAACGAATAACGGTTTCTGTAGCGACTTTGCTAAATATATGGTTCTCAGTTATCGTTTACGCCACCGGTTACCGGTTTTTTTTGAACAATCAAAAGCTATCAAAATGAAATTGTTATTTAAGAGATGCTGCTAATGTACATTGCTAGGATATGTACCCAAAACCATTTCCATTTCATTGATTCTTAATTACTTGGCTTCTTGTTAAACTAGACTGTCACAGTAAATTTTGACAAGCGCCATCCGACGACCAGAACCGAATCTAACCGTTAGACATGAATTGGTTTCTCAACAATTAGTTCTGTTTAAAGAAATTCGATTTCGATATAATGATAAAAATGTTGCATCGGTTACTGTTTCAATTACATATTGAATTAAAAGAAACCAATTATAGCTGTTTATTTATTTAACAAAAAAATATCAAATTCGTAGTAAATTTGGTGGCATTCGCCTCTTTTTGAACATTACAAACTCGTTGGAAAAAAGTAAAATATTAATATATATCTATAAGTAGATGTGTACATCCATTTGATATTCACAGTTCCTATAGTTTTATGCAAAAGTTATAGAATTTTCATCGATTTATTTTACACAGAAACATAATAGTTACTTATGAATTACTTGCTAACCAGAAAGTTGATAATCACAAATTGTTTGCATTTCACTGTCACATTAGTGGACTGCATGGTTGAGTCCGCAATGGGATTGTCTCCGGCTGACCTTAACATCATTAAGGTGTCTTTCTAGAGCCGATGGATTTGAATTTGTATTTTTTGAATATCTGTTCCGGTTAATCGTTGTATTGTCGTTGTCCCATTGCTTGAGGAAATCTGTGGCCTCAGCGTCAAAGGGCTTGGCTGTCTCCGGACGTTGACCACTCTTCCGGCGATTAAACGGAATGTGATCCTCTACCAAAAAAGTCGGTTGTGGCTTGGGTGGGCGACGTTCTGGAAAATCAACCCAAGTACAATCATAGTTTCTCTCATTAATTCCAAAATGCTTATAGTGGGAATGATCGAGACGTTCTGGGTCTTGAAATTCACTAGTCTGATCCTTTTCCTGTTCCCACATGGAAAGTCGTTTACTGGCTTCATAATCCTGGCACTTTTGGCGTTCACGTTGCACAACATTGAGGTCCACGCTTCGTGGACTCAATCGCGCTATGGGAACCCGTTTGGCTATGTGTCTGGTCTGGGCGTTGGCTATTTTCGCATTTAGCAGCTCCATGCAGCGATTAACCATCATTTTGGTCCCATTGTTAACTTTAACCATCTTCATGTGTGACCTTTTACCACTTCTATGACACAATTTAACAAGCTGAGTTTTTGTTGTATTTGGTTAGTTTACCGACTTTGCCGAAAAATGTGTCTGCCTAGAATGAGTTAATAAAAGTGACTGAGACTCGTTTCGATATCAGACGACAGGGTAAAACAAATAGATTACGGCTACCTTGATCTCAGATTCTGTAAAACTAGAAGAAAGCTCTAGTTAGGAGTGCTCGACTACGGTATACCCTGTGCTCAGACCTTACATACAGACACATATAAATATTTTAAACACGCTGTAGAATATGTACGGTATTAAATGTTGTTCTTCCGTATCTATGTAAAACAGTGAAGTTTATTGAATAACTTATCTATTTATTAATCGATCCTATTGATTGATAGATATAGACAAAAGGCATGATATTCATGTTGCTTTAAAATAACTCTTGGAATTGAAAGCAAGCTTGATCTGCTTGATTATAAATTATCGAATTTTGAGTTTATTGCTCCGTTATCATATTACTTATCTGCGGTCTGCGAACTAATCGACTCGTTTTTCGATACAGACCCAGAATATATATACTTCATATACTCTATATATTTTAATGTTTCATCATACCCTATTTTGTAAATTTTTTATATGAGTACAACGTATAATAACTGCCTATATCGGAAACTCTAGACCAGATGTTGTAATTGTTGGCCCGTGTTTGGTGTCGGTCACTGGGTTAGCCAATTAGCGCATCCATGACAGTCGGCTCTAATTTCTTTAGAAGCACCGATAGGCCTTCAGTTTGAATTTGTCGGTTGAGTGCGTCAGTATGGGATACTTGATGATACTATTGGCCCTGCTGCCTCTACTTTTTGTAGATCTTTCATTACCCAATCAAACGCAATCGTTGGTTCTCCAGGATGGTTTACTTTCGCGTCGCGTTCGAGCTTTAATATTTCCCAACAAGGCCTCAGTCTTGTTAACGGCGGCGATGACCAAAATTATTGTGGGCGGTCGTCCAGGTGGTCTGCAATACAGTCTGGAATTTGATATGTACGTGCCCCTACCTGATACGGTCGAGGGTTGGCGTCCTAATGTCCTCATAGGTCCCAAATCCAAAAAACCAGCAGCAGTAAGTCCCAAAAGACGTTGGGATGGACATTGGCATCGTTATGGCGATAATAATCTATCCAATCATAGACAAAGTGTTAACAACGAGGGTCCCTATCCAGCAAGCAGCTATACCAAGTAATTTCCTGAATAATATTACTTGTTTGAATAATTATTTAGCAATATTTCCATAGATATACAAAGCCCAAGACGCACAAGGATTACTTTTACAAGAGTCCCTGGCAATTGACTGAAGATCCCTGGCAGCGCCATCGTCAGTCCAAGGTAGAGGATGATGTATATGCATCCTGGTCCGATGTGCCCAGTTGGAAGCTCAATCGTGGCTATAGAGAACGACGTGAAATCTTTGATCAACTTGAGGCCATGGGAAAGTTGTAAGTCGTATAGAGGGTATATAAACGTATTGCGCTGTCATATACTCGTATATCGAATATCTCATAGCTTTCAACTGGACTTCAGATCCTGCATAAAGCGGGCAATGTGCGAGTTTCAATCCAGTTTCAACGAACATTACGGGAGGGGTTTACTCATGGAGGATCTTTTGCGCATTGTCCTTACGTAAGGAAACAAAAAGTTCCTAAAGAATGTTAGTTATCTATTTGACTCCTTGCAGCGTGCCCGAGGAAATAACTGATGACAAATATCAGCATCGTGTAAACGGCAGAGATTGTGCTCGGTTTTATGCTGTTTCCTGTCCCTACCCAGTGCTAGACTTTCTTACACAGAAATCGAGATCCAAGTAGCCATTGGATATAAACTCAAGCATGTCGGTGTTGTGGATTCAACTGATATGAAATGTGTTCAGTTTGAGAAATTATTAACTTCAAGGCAGTTCAACTTTTCGGGATTAAATTTTTTTCCAAAATTCTATATTTATTATTTTAGGCTTTTTTTCATTTTTTTCTAAATTTCTATAAAAATTAAAAAAATGCTTGGAATAAGCTGTGCCTTAAGACGCAACGTATTGGGCCATGTGAATAAGCAAATCCATATGGCGACTGCGGTACGTTTTAAGTCAAAGAAATGCGGAAAGAAAGTCGAGAAGAGTAAGTGCAAGGGACGTTTCGATAGTTTCCCATGTGGCAGACCCGAAGGTATGATGGTGCAGAAGCCAAAGATCAATGAGGCCAAGATGTCAAAGCCGCCATCGATTTGGCTTAATCCTTTCTGCGACGAGGATGCGCCATATTGTCCTTTCAATCCACGATTCGATGATATCTACTACGTCGAATCGGATAAGGCCAAGCGCAAGTATTGGCAGACCTGGGTCTCCTGTCCCCCATTGAAGATAAAGAAGAAAAAGGTTTGCTGCTTTGAGAAGGTTAAGAGTGCCCCCCTCAGGCGTCGCAAGCATCGCAAACCAAAGACGGCCTGCCCACAACCCGTCGACTGCGAAATCAAAAAGGCGTTGGCATGTCCACGATTCAAACGTCGTTGTCATAGGGCTGGACGTATTCCTCCAAACTGTGTGAAAACCAAGAGACCACTGATATGCACCAAACCTTTGACACCCTACCCTGCCTTCTCCGAATGTGTTCGCATGAAGCCCAACGCGCTGCCATTGAGCGAATGCATTTGCTGGAAGAAGCCTATGATTTGTGAAGCCTGGGCAGAGTGGCGACGCCGTTCCATGAATAAGATGATGAAAGTATAGGGATTTTCGAAATTAAACCAAAGTTGACGCATTGCTGATTGCTGGATTGTGACGCAATATTAAGGAATTTGTTTTCATATCTGACACCCAAATATATTCATATATATTTTTAATATTGCAAAAAAACTCGAAAGAACATCTACATTCTTTTCCGCGTCATATGCTGAAGCCTCGATCGTATTTATGTTCGTTACAAATTTGGATAAAAATTCTAGAAGAACATGTATATTAATTTGTATATGAAATTAAAAAATTAAACTCACCATTATAAATCGAAAAGGAAATATTTTTATGTAAGGTAATGTAGGGAATGAATGGGATGTCAGAAAAACATCCATTCTATCCTTTTGTTTTTGTGTGTATGTTTTAATTTACTTATATAATCAATATGTATGCAAATACGATTTAGGGTATTTAAAGATTGGGGAGATGATATCTCTTTGAAGTTAACTCTCGATCAGATCGACCATAAAGTTGCATGTAATATTTGTATACACAAATACAGATATTGGACCGCTTTAACTTCTTAATCATATGGGCCTCATTACAATTATAAGACGTCAATAATTTGTATTTCTTCCCTTGCAATATCTCTGCCGATACTTGTTCTTATCAGCATGCCCTGTAAAAACTGCTATTCATTTACATGAATTTTAAAGAATTTTTCTAGTTTGCAGCCGTATCACAATTATGAGACACATTAGGAGAATTGAAGCTAGAAGATTTGTCTTGAGTTCAACCAAAGACTACATTAAATTAAAATTATTTCAAAATAAAAAGTTTTCAAAATGTAAGATCTCAGGTTTAAATATTTAATTATCAAATAGTTATCTTCGTTACATGTGTTAACCAGTCCCAAACTCTTGTGCTGCATTCGTTGTAGGTTTTTATGCAGTTGGCGCCGGCGCGACCCGCGTCCCTGGCATTGATATATTTTTCGGCGACGTTATCCATGGTCGGTCTGTGGGAAGGAGTTGACATTATTTCTGAATTGATATCTCATTTGTATATCATTGAGAAAAAGGCATACTCACATTAGCACTGCATTCAGAATCTCGCTAAAGATATTGCTATCATCGAAGGGTAATTGAGAGATTTCACAGATGCTTCGCAGAAGGCAATTAGCGCCACGTTTACTGCCATCCAGTCTAAAAATGATAGAGGATTTTACCTAATAATTAGAGAAGGTGGGAAAGAATATATACTCACTGTTCCATGCCGGCTTCGATGGCATCGTAGAGCCAACTGCGGGTATCATCACGATGCAGCGTGGCCTGCAATCCTTTGCGCAACTCACGGGCCGTGGAAACAAATGTTGTTGTATTCCAAAAACTCCACCAATATATGGGAATTGTTGTGGGTATATATTGGTTTTGAAAATTGTAGAAAAACCAAAATGATTGCTCCTTATCCGTCTGCTTGACAGGATGCGCTACACCGGCGACAAACTATACGAAATCTCTTTAAAATACAATTGGATTTAGGATCCCATTCTATAACGCACCTTAAGAATGCCTTGGCCATTGTAAATGGCTAAACGCTTGGCACGATTTAGCTTTGGAAGGATCGGATTGTGACTTTCATTGCCTGGACTGCCAACGAAATGAGAGGTTGGCCTAAATCTGTTGGTATGGCCAGCTATAATGGTAATTCCATAGACTGTCGCCAGCAGCAGCACAACTAGGATTCTCTCAACTGGCCTTTCGTTCATCTTCTTGTCATTGGAGCTCTTGGCTAACTAATGTATTGCCGACAATCGTCAAGCTTTGAATAGAACAGTAAAAGGCCACGCAACACTTGTTTGTTTAAGAAATTGACGGTTCAGCTACATGGTAAAATATAGAGTTGTGCAGTTTGAAAAGCCACAGACAAAGATGGAATGAGTTTCTTTCTAAATCCTCTCCTACCTATTTAGCTCTGTTTTAAATGTTTGTTCAGTTTGATATTATTGAATATTGAATATTGTTGAATATTAGATCGGACTATATCGGAAGATAATATATATATATGTCTTAGGGTGTCAAGTGGAATATTAATAATAATAATAATAATAATAATATTGCTAATAATAATTAAATAATAATTAAATTAATTTTAATAATAATATCTCTTACGCATTGCAGTTATGTTGAATAAATTTCCATTCGAATATTTATAGTTTATATTTTTCTATATATCATGAACAAAATCTATAAAGTTCTTAACAGACTACATAGTAGGGTGTTCAAACTTAAATATACCGTACATTGTATCATGAAATATGCAAACTTCTGTTGTCATTCTTTTTTCAGAAGTGTGCCCCAAGGCGATTTAAAAAAAAGTTCGCCCCAGTTCTGCAGTTTTTACCGTTCTAATTGGGACTCACGCATAGCAAATGCTTGACTCATTAACAGATTGCTTAATTTGAGACCCAAATAAACAAATAAATAGATCGGAAAACCGGAACCCTCATATGTTCTATCATGTGCTCGAGGCCATGCTCCCCAGATGGTTCACATCGAAATGCGCCGGCCAAAGCAACACAACGCCAAATTTGTCAACGGGTTTTTAGTTGCGTTCATCGTATTTTTCCTGGCGACTGACACAGCCGGTGTATTGCTCTATCCCGCCTCGACGGTACTCCAGTTGACGACATCTATGTCGGTGCCAATTGATATTCCAGATGCGCGAAAGGTCTTCATGGATTTGGGTTTTCAAATGAACTTTAATCTGCCATTCGATCTTGCCTCATTCTACAATCCGGCCATTTGGTCCAATGCATGGGAGCGTCGCCGCAGACGTCAATTGGATGGCTTTACGGGTACAGTCAGGCAGCTACTGGATGCTGAGAACGGCATTCATCCAAATGATTTCACTGCCGGCGAGCTTTATGCAGGCTTGGAGCACAGGTTACAGGATTACGGTTTCCATAGATCCTGTTTGCTGCGCAGCGTCTGCGAGCTGGCTCTGCATCCTTTAGCCGATAATCACAGCTATAACTACAGTTTGATCATACAGATCATCTCCTTTATGCTAACGTAAGTGCATCGATCATAAGTCTATAGAACATTTCATTAAAAGTAATTCCAATTTAATCGATAGGCCATCGCAGCATGAAGGATTTGGACCTAACGAAAAGTTGTATCAACATCGTTATGAACGAGCTGAGAGAGTGGGCTTCATGGGCGGCGATTGTCAGAAGGCCTATCCAAAGTGTGAGCTGGATGTGTTAAATATATTCAGCAAAATAGTAAGATGAAATAAAAGTGTATTTTATATATGATTATATTTTCAATGGGTGGAGAAAATTGCAGGTGACAATCAGATATTGGCTATATAAGGTTAGGAATAAGTGAAATTGGAACAGTTTAGCACTGAGTTTCCAAACAGAGGCTAGAAATAAATGGAACCAGACCATTTTAGTACAGCAATGATATAATCTCACTTTCATAACTCAGACATTATTCTGAATATATTATATTATTTCACATATTTGTTTATAGTTCTTTGTTGTAGTGCAACATACACGTTGCTATAATATATTTACCAACAATCAATAAAGAAAGCCAATGAAATGACTTCACCTAAAATCCCATCAAATTGAGTATTAATCTGTTGAGTGCTTTGCCATGAAACACTGAAAGGCTGTCATTAATTACATGTAAGAGTACTTTATGAACAATGTGCCTGACATGAATGTTCTTATTGAATCCAATTGAATATTCCTGCAAGATTTCCTGGCCATTAAGCTAGATACATTTAGTGCTAACAAGTAGCCTTTTGTATGTGGTCAATAGCCAGACGGTAAGCTCATTAGGCGTCATCTTTGTCTTGGTGTTGAAAATGACTTATGGATTGATTGGCACAATCACAAGTTGTCTGTTATTAAAGGCAGCTTAAATTAAGTTTGAAATTTTAAATATTTAATATTAACTGATAAGTTTGCTGATGCCACCTAGAATGTCGACTGAACACTCGGCATAGAGTTGGCCACAATTCGCACCCATAAATCCCTGCTGCTCGGCATCCTCATATATTTCACGGTATACAGTTTCGCTGGGGGCGAAGGCTTCGTGCAGAGATGGCCTGAAAATGTATTTATGCCATGTCATTGGGAACCAATAAAGGAATACTCCACTTACGTTAATGTAAAGGTCAGCAATGCCGTTAACATGTTCTGGTGTCCATCATCGAAAGGATGTCGGGCCAATTCACACACACTTCGCAGCAGACAGGATTCTTCAATGCCATATCGAGTCAGCATATTCTCAATGCTCTCATAGAGCTCACCCGCGGTCAGGTCGTTGGGATGCATATCCTTTAACCCAGCTGGCATATATTTCTGCGTCTCGTTTCTCAGCTGACGTTTATTCCGTCGCTCAAACTGATCTGGCCAAATTGTAGCCGCATAAAAGCTCGACGGCTTAGCGGGCATCTCGTAGTTCATTTGCAGACCCCAATCCCAGAATAACTTTCGCTGGGGTATAACAATTGGCACCGACAATGCTGACGTTATCTGGAACACCGACGACGCAGGATAAAATAATGCCATTTTTGCAAAGCACCCTATGAGCGGTACCAGCAGAGCCAACGTGTAGTGCACACCTTTAAGTGACATTTTGTAGTGAAGCTAAATATAGCAACCCAACTCGGAACGAAGACAACGCATTGCGTTAATTAATAGCCCAACATAAGTTGCTAATGAAACACATGGACGTTACACTTTACATCACGCGTTTTTTTCCTTTCAGCAACTAGTTACCTATTGGGTTAAAGGCAGCTCAAATAATGACAGTTTAGATTGTGATTTACCTTTCAAGATGAGCCCTCAAATCTTACAAAGTAGAATAATATGCAAAGTTAAATGGCTTATTTTTTCCGCTTATACTTATCATATCCTTTTTTAAATCTACAATTTCATTACGATATGAAAATCAACACATCAATGTGATTGTGTGTCTTCTCATCGAACAGGCTTGTGTAAACTATTTTAAATTGTTTAAGTTTCTGAAGAACATAAAATCTATCTAATTTGTTTGCTGTGTTCTTCTTGCACTTTTTAACAGGACTTATCGTTATTTAAATTTTATGTATTGGGAAAGATAACATTGCTGATGAGTCTCAAGATATCGTGCTTGCAGTACGCATAGATCTGTGTACAGTTGTTGCCCAGGAATCCATCAAGTTCAGCCTGTTCATAAGCCTGTTTGTAGACATGTTCACTTTCCAGAAATCCTTCGTGCTGCGAGGGGCTGCAAGGCGACCGCTGTTAGTAATATGCATTGGTCTTACATTTACCTAGGCCTACCTCAAAATAAAGGTCAATATGTCGCTTAATAAATGCTGATGATCTTCACTGAACGGATGTGTTGCTAGCTCACAAACGCTGCGCAGAAGGCAAGTATCATGGAATCCATACGAACTCAATGTATCCTCAATTGTTGCATAAAGTTCACCAGCTGAGAAGTCCTTGGGATGTGTTTGCGTTAACGCATTATAACCATATTTGGCATAGAAACTGACATCATTGTAATCAACTCGAGGCACTTCGCGTTTGACCTTATAGTTTGCAAAGCCAGGCCAGATGGGAATGCTGTAGAATGAAGTCAAATTGTGGGGTAGATCATAGGAGATAGCGAAGCACCAATCGACTAGGATACGACGTTCCGGAAAGAACTCGGCGACAGGTACAGAAATCGAAGAGGTGAGCTACAAGATTCAAATTATACAGCAATGTTTAATTGTGATCGTTCTGAATGAAACAATTTTCGCTTACACCCAGGGAAGTTGATGCTGGATATAACAGGGAACTCGACAATTGGCAGCTTATGAGAATAACTATCACTTGATAGAAAAAAGATTTTTCCATTGTTAGAACTCGAACCGCTTTGCTTGAATCATACACTTCAACTGACAAGCTCGTTTATGCAAATGTCTCAGAAATTGGGTCTGTGGGCTAATCGATACTCATGAGTAAGGTCAATAAATCAAGACATCAATCGTCCCCAGAATAAGTAAATATTGAATTAATCTGTTAACAGAAAGTACTTATTCCACATGCAAGTGAATCTTTCGTATCATTTCATTGTCGGAGTTGACTTGGTTTAACATGCTTTGCGTTCAAATTTGTATATTGTTGGTGATGTTCAGTCTTAGTCAGGGGGAAGTCCGTCAGACTCCAGAGACTCAACTAAAACCCGCCTATGAGAGAGTTTTTAGTCGGAGGAAACGGGCCATCATATTTCCGCCTGGTTCATTTGTCAAATTTACCTGCAACTTTGGCAAGGGATTACTCTCATCATATCCACGTGGTATTAATTTCAATTTGGAAGAAGCTGTCTACTTTCCCATACCGGGTACAAGAGATGATCTATATCCTAAGCGTTTCTTGCCAAAAACAACAACTACACCGAAACCCCAGACGACGACGCCAGAGACCTATGTCTATATACCAGGAACAGATTGGCGTTTCAAGGCACAGGCTTTGCCTAAGAAAAGACCGCGCCCACAACCTCCAAAGACGCATCGTGTCGATGTGGGCGGTTCTGCGAATCCTTATAAATGGCAGCAATGGGCCAAATATGGTTCCAACCAGGCCCAAAAATGGAAGACGAATTCAAATAAGCAATGGATTAATAAGAGCAAATGGTCAAAATGGACAACCCCAGCACCAAAATGGACGGCGGACTGGAGGAATCATTGGCAAAGAAGCAAAAGTAAACCTGGATCCATAATTGACTCTCATGTCGTATCCAGACACTATCATGGTCATCGTGATCGCAGACAGTTGTTTGATCATTTTAGTGGACTGAACACTCTGTATGTAGAGCTATTCGAATGTATTACCTCCAGGTTTAATCTAATGACTTCTTTCAGTTTTGGATTCGATGTGAAGTCCTGCATATTGCGTACTATCTGCGACTCGAAGCGTCTGCTATTGCCTCCTGGTTATTCCATGCTACAGGATATGCTGCGTTTGGTTTTTACGTGAGTTTGTCGAGTGAAATTAAATGAAATATTTTATGATTTTTGTTAATTCCAAATAGAATGCCCAGATTAGATGGAGTGGAGGATGATTATACTCGTGTCATGAGTAAAGATGCCGATCTCTGTGCGCGGGAGCTGAAGACCAAGTGTAATATGAACTTATTGATTTGGTTGTTAAGTGGTAAACATCAATAAATGATTGACAATAATAGTAATACATTTTCTTTTGTATAATTTCGAAGGTTACACTATTTTTTTAATATCTAAAGCTCTCACAAACTTAATTGAAATGTGGTCTGTACATAACTGAAAAGCAAATGTAGCTACAATCTGTGGAATTATTATTCTAATATATCAAAATTTCAGAACGAATACAATCTATAAATAATCATTATTAATCGCTAGTATACTGTTCTATCTACGTATAAGGCATGATTTATTTTAATAATAATGATAACGGATAGGTATTTTGGATTGCAATTGAAGTTAACAATACAGTGATGAAAGTTTCCCTAATACTTAGGATAAACGATCTATTATTTGTTTAAGAATTCACGCCCCGTCTCAATTGTTGATAGTAATTGGTAGGTAAATTGATTGAACATTCGAGCAGCTCTAGTTGAATTTATTTTGGACACCTCAATCAGTTGATGTTAACCATGCGTTGTTGTCTCTTGATTCAATTGATCGGACAACTGTCACTTGCTTCTCTGGTTCTGGCATCAGGCAGTTCCAATAGAACAGAGTTAAGTCATGTTTTGGAAAGAGTTTTCTCGCGTCGAAAGCGTTTTGTGCTATTTCCGAAGGGTGCGAATTTAAAATTTACTGGTTCGATAAGTAAAGGTCTATTGTCAAAGTTTCCAAAGGGCGTATCGATGAACATTGAACAGGCCTGTTACTTTCCTGTGCCCTCCAGTCGGGAAGATGTCTATCCGAAACGATTTCGGCCCAGAACAACAACAACTCCTGTTCCACTAACAACAACAGAGCCGACATACGTTTGGATTGCGGGCACAGATTGGCGCTTCAAGGCGACACCTCTGAAGAAACCAATGCCAATTAAATTGCATCAAAGGATTGACTACAGACCTCAGGCACCAAGTCATGTTGATCCGCTCAAGTGGAGACAGTGGTCAAAGTATGGACAACATTACAAGGATTGGACTCCAGCTAATAAGTATAAACAGTCTGGGAAATATGGACAACAATACAAGAATTGGATGTCAGCTGAGAAATATAAACAATCCGGAAAGTGGACCAAATGGACTACAGAATCGCCTCATTGGAGCAACTACGGCAAACGTTGGCATAGATCTGTCGAAGATCAAGAGGAGCAAGAGCCTTACGATCCCGAAATAGCCGATTATGAGGCTGTTACCTATCCAGATCTAAGCCATGTCACGAGTTGGCGGCATTTTCATGCTCATCGGGATCGTCGACAGCTGTTCGAGCAGTTTGGAGGATTTACCAAACTGTAGGAAGATATCAACAAATTCATGTTGTCAAATCATAAACTATTAAAGTTCTCCTTTCAGTCTCGGGATTGACATGAAGTCTTGTATATTGAGGGCAATCTGCGATAGCAAGCGTTTGCTCCTTCCACCTGGTTATTCCATGCTGCAGGATATTGTGCGTCTGATATTTACGTAAGTTTTTTTTCCTCTTATCGAAAACATATTATAAGAAATGAATATTCCTTTTAGCATGCCCACCATATCGGGCGTAGAAGATGACTATAGTCGCACAATGCGCATGAATTCGGAGGATTGTGATCGCCAGTTTCGGGATCAATGTAAGTTGGATATCTTGGCCTGGTTGCTTGGCTTGAATAAAACACAATTGTAACAAGGTTTCGTTTGATTTATTGTATAAATGGTGCATCCCAGATGGACTGTTTGCATTCCGGATAGAGTGCAGCACAGTCTCCGACATGGGCATGCGCCTTGTCGTAATGCGTTTCCCGATAGGCGACGGGTTCGTGATCCAACGCTTCTGGTATCGTAAATACCGCACGCAACAGTTCGCCAACAAAGCTGCCAGGTTCGCTTTCTCCAGACTTCTGACCTGTTTCACATATTGTGCGTAGCACACATTCATGACCATTTTGACCGTGTCTATAAAGAGGAGATTCAAATTGGTTAGAAAATATGTATAATAGATACTCAAGTCTTTTAAATAAGATCAGAGCTCTTCTGGTCTATGATTAACTAGCAAAATACTTTATGGTTCGATATCTTAGTTCTTTGCTTGACTTAAGATTTCCGTACTGAGAAATTCATGTAGCTAATTGATAAAAAGGGGAATGAATAAAAATGTCTTCAAATAGTTCTACGATAAACTTTAACTAACGGATTTTATACTGTCTGCTTAGCTACTGACAAATAAAGACTGTCAAATAGATACTGAAGTATCTAACTATTGAATAAAGAACACTGAGAGTATCTGTAAATTATAATTTGGCTATTTGTAGACCTTTTGGCCTGATCTAAACATATATAATGATTGATAATATAAATCAATACCAACTATCATACAAAATGATGTTTACTAACTTACTTATTGAGATACTTTTCGATTCTACCGTACAACGTTTGTCGACTGTTGCGATGATACTTAATTTGGTGGCTCTCCATCCGGCTGATATTATTATCGTGTGTACTGGAGATGCCACTTCTTCTCTGGCGATGTCGGGGATTGGCAGCATCGGGAATGCTGCGTTTGCCAAAGATGGGATAGATTTTGTGATGCCGTGCCGTGCCGTGATTTGACACGCGTGAAACTTTTTGTTTACGTTTTGCCTTGGGCGGACCATAATAGATGTTCTTCTGGCGAAGATTGTTGCCTGAACTAAAGTAGTTATTCTTTTGGCGTAGGGTGTTCTTTAAACTGTGATTATGGACAAGTGATCAAATGAGAGATCTTGGAATTTATAGGTAGTAACTTACTGTGAAGCCAAGGCCCAGTAGGGATAACGTGAGTTCTGGGCTGGACTGTAGGGTTGTGACCATTTATTGAAGGGATTACGATTGCTGCTAACGGGGCTGTTGTTATATGAGTAGTAGAAGTTATCCTTACGCCTGGCTGGTGCACTGGGTCGTCTGTAGAAGCTATCAGCATATTGATGCGATGGGTGCATTGGGGTATGAAAGACGGGTGAACTGCTGTAGTAGGAATTGTAGGAGTTACTTGCTCCTCCTCCATTTGACAAGGTAATGTAGTTCGGCGTGTAGTTATTGTTATTGGTTTGCGTTGTCGGCTTGACACCATCATCTACATAGGTTATGTTGGACACAGTATCATTGCGACTTACGTCTAATGTGCCGTCCTCCAGTTTGGTTAAAAGATCCTCAAGTGCTTCACTAGGCGGCTTACTGGGCAATTCCCAGGCCAGGGCAACTGTAATACCCAGCACCAAATAGTTGGTGTAGTCCACAACACAGACAATCTCATCGAAAACTGTGATCCGATCAAATGAGGCATATAATTCACATCGTTTTGGCAATATATATATATATATATATACTTACCCATTTGGAAGGAGCTGCCCTCCGGAAATACCAAATAGCGCCGCTTTCTAGAGAGCAGCTCTTCCGTCTGCCTTGTTCCACTCACTGATTCGTTAAGTTTTGCCTCGATGAGCTGCTCAAAATCCGAAGTGACATCGCTTCCAGCTTTCTCGACCACATTCAGCAATGTCCTAACAGTTGGCAGCTCAATGCCTCCGCCGGATTTAAGCGCATCTCCCAAGCAGACCACGAACAGCGACAGCAGCACCAGAGTCAGCAGCAACGGTAAGAGCAAACAACCAACTGGGGGATTGCTTCTTCTTTTGCTCCTGATCCACATTTCCCACATTTCCCACACTTGCGGTCAACGCGTCGTCTATACGCCAACTGTCAGTTTGAAAGTTTCAAAAGCTGCGCCAACTCAAACCAAGCATTTACGAGGCAGACAAAAATGTTGCGCTTAGTTCTTGCTTTGGCTGTTAATTGCGGCCAGTTCCCACAGCTCTCCCAACTCCCTTTCCCGCTCCATTCTACGAATCTTCTCTACATTGCCGCTGGTCGCTTTGAAAACTTTTAAGTTTGACTTGGCATCGCTTGGTGTAACGTTTGCGTGCTACTTTTTCTTTTTGTTCATCATTAGTTTTCACACTCTTCGTCTTTTGTGATACCCTGGATATTACAAGGCTAAAGATGGTATATTCAATTTCACCTATAAATAAATGTAACATAAAAATAAATCTACATTCCATTCATAAAGTGTCCAGAGTATTCGATAGTCGAATAAGCAATATTATTCCCATCTTCAATTTAATGTAACTACAGAGCAACACACTAGTCGTTTTCATTCCACTGCAGTGTTTTTAATTTATTTATTTTTTTCTTCTGTTTCTCTGTTTTGCTCTGACAAGCAGTTTGTCTTTCGTTTCATCTTTGTTTTGCGTGCTCATTGGTCTATTTAAAGGCTCAAATTACTTTTTCACGCCACTAACTTTTCTGGACAAAGCTCGATATACATTACTTTAGATAGAGCTCATTGGCAGTAGCCAGGAAGTTCTAGTTAAACCCAGATTAATCTAATAAAATATGTGTATTTATATAAAGAAACACTAGGACTGAAAATAAATCGATAGTATTCTTGCTAGATAGTTTTTTAATGTGTCTATCATACCGATAAAGATACTTCTATGAAGATAATCAAATATTTATTTTAAATATTTTTTTGCGGTTATGTTAAATGAAACTAAAACTAAAACAAAGTATTTTCCGATGTCAAAATTTATTTATTTATCTGTTTGGTTTCAAATACATCCCTAACAACACAAAGAAACAAATTTAGGTTAAATGCTCTAATTAAATCCGGTATAATCAGAGCCAACATAATGTAGCACACTAAAAACTATTCACATATGTATATACACCAAATGCACATTAAGCATACGCCTCATGGCTATTCGCCAGAATAAATTAAAAATCTAAATAATAATGAAATTATACGACTGCAGAGTAAATATTATTTTATATTATTCGTGCCAAAATGTATGACTGCAATCGGAAAATAATTGTCGACAGTTGCCACGTTCTCGATGTGCCTCTAGGTAATGTATTGGGATGTTTTTCAGCGCTTCTCTGGCTTCATTGTTGCGGGGCAATTGAAAGATGACCGATAGCAGCTCCATTATGAAACTCTGAGGTCTGTCAGCATCCTCCTGACGCTGTGCCGATTCACAGAGTGCACGCTGAATGCAGGCGGTGCCATTTAGTTGTCTTCTGCGTATGAAGAATAAAGAAAGTAAATCAGATATGTGAACAGCTCACAAGGCATATGCATAAAGGTCACTTCTCACTTACGACTTGTACAACCGTTCGATCTTGCCAAAGAGCAGTCCCCGGGAACTTAGATGTTGACGCAGGTGCAGATGCTCAATGACGTCATCGTCCACTTGCTGCAATCCGTCTCGACGTCGTCGTCGCCGTTTGCCGAATACGGGATAAATGTGGTGCTTGGGTGGATCCTGTAGCATCTGACGTGGACGCTGGGTGTAACTGTAGCTGCTGAATAAATCGGTAGATTATTGAGATTCATTTATAGACTCTTATTTATAAAACCATTATACATACATATATCAATTACTTATTGACAACTTATTAAAAAGTGTTCAAATTCATAATAAAAAAAATATAATTTTAATCGTAAATTATTCAATCTTGTTTCTAAGAAAACCAATTGAGGGTTCTTTGCATATAAGTGCAGCTAAGTGAATTACGAAGCAAACTTATTTAAATAGCTAAATTTTTAATTATCAAAATTCGTTAAATTTAAGATTTGTTTATATAATTCTTAGATGTTATTAGAATATCTTAAGTTTGTTATACCCTGTGGGGGTATATTAAGTTTGTTAAAAATATGTAACGGGCAGAAGGAAGCATGGCCGACCCCATAAAGTATATATATTCTTGATCAGCAACAATAGCCGAGTCGATATAGCCATGTCCGTCTGTCCGTCGGTCCGTCGGTCTGTCGGTCTGTCGGTCCGTCCGTATGAACGAAAGGATCTCAGAGATGGTAAGAGCTAGAAGCTTGAACTTGGTGTCCCAGCACTGGTAATTTTTGCAGGCAGATCAAGTTTATCTTTTTTTTTGGATGCCACGCCCACTTTGCCCACAAATTAAGTAAAAGTATAAGCATAAAACAAGCAGTTTTGTAGCTCAAACCCCTCATAACAAGAGCAATATAACAGCTAAAGACTTCACATTTAGCACACATGATAAATATTTTGTGTTCAATGTGTCCAAAAAATATTATCACGATGCCACGCCCCCCTCGCCTACAATTCGGAAAAGCTTATAACAAGAGCAATATTACAGTTAGGGACTTCAGACTTGGGACACATGATGAGTATTTTGTGGTCGATGTGTCCAGAAAATTGTATCGCGATGCCATGCCCCCTTCACCCACAAATTAAGTAAAACCTCATAAAGCATGCAGTTTTGTCACTCAAAAACCTCATAACAAAAGCAGTTTTGTAGATGGAGACTTGAGATTTGGCACACATGATGAATATTTTGTTGTTGATGTGTCCAGAAAAATGTATCACGATGCCACGCCCCCTTCACCCACAAATTAAGTAAAACCTCATAAAGCAAGCAGTTTTGTCACTCAAAAACCTCATAACAAAAGCAGTTTTGTAGATGGAGACTTGAGATTTGGCACACATGATGAATATTTTGTGGTTGATGTGTCCAGAAAATGTATCACGATGCCACGCCCCCTTCGCCCACAAAAATTAAAAAACGAATTACTAGAGAATTTCATCTGGAGTGAATTTGAGCGGGTTCCTGTAAACCCACAGGGTATATTACGGTCGGGGTCCCGACTGTTCGGCTTGTTATATATGTCTTGTACTTAATTTTATAAAATGTAATATTTCTATATTTTAGCTACTATTTTATTTGATTATGATATCTTCATTTGAATGTTAAAATTTTCTAGCTGTGTTGGAGTCATTTCATGGACGCGACCTTATAATTGTGTATCTAATTCTTGGTTGTTTCTTAGAATATCTAAACATTGCAGGTGCGCTCAAAGTGAGTCTTGATTTTAATAGAGTCAAGTAAAGAATTTTAGATAATTCTCTGGTAATATTCACCTTCTGGTTGTGTGCTCGTAGGAACTCCACTGTTGCTGCTTTTGACGCCAATTTTTCTGAACGCGCACTTTGTTGCGCTGCCACCAATTTTCCGACCAGTCGGCAGACGGGGTGGGTGATGGAACAGCTGGAGGAGATGTGTCTGCCCACTGTCGCCACTTTGCTATTGACTGTCGCGCATGCCAATTAGTCGGCCTTCTAGCTGGCTGTTCTCCATTAGCCGAATTTGCATAAACGGAAGTGTCCCCGCCGCTATTCTGGGCATTCGTATAGTACGAGTATCTATGGGCATTGGATGCATATGTCGATGTGGATGCCGCTGGTGGTTGCGCATGCATTGACTGCCAATTAGTGGCGGTTCGAAAGTAGTCCCTATTGTCCATTGGAGCCATCTTCTGATTCTGATGCTGCTGTGGCTGTGGCTGCCGTTGAATGCTGTCGTTGCGCCTCACAGTGCCGAGTGTGCCATCATTTAGGCGGGTGCGCAGGTTATCCAACAGCTCGCTGGGAGGTTTACTGGGCAGTTCCCAGGCAACAGCACAAGTGATGCCAAGAATGGCAAAATTCGTATAGTCCACAATCGGTATGATTAAATCAAAGACCAGCTGAAACGAGCTGCCCTCGGGAAACAACAGATATCGCTTCTTACGATGCAGCAGCAAAATATGATTACGCGATAAATTTACGTCATGTTCAATGGATGCAGCTCCATCACCAGACACATGAGGACCAAAATCAGGAGCTGTTGTCATAGTAGTTGTGGCTTTCAACAATTGATGTGATTCAGTTATGTCTGCTTTGTAATGTCGTTGGCTTCCATGACGACTCAGTAGCGTTAGCAAGGCACAAACGAGTGCACAGCTAATTACAATTATAATAGATTTTGCCATTTTAAGGCTTCAATTCAAATAAAAGTCAGTTGTCCTACACTGCGCACAGCACATTTGAAAGAAATAGTAAAGGCAAGGCAATTCGATTTTAATTAGATTTTAATTTTTTTAGCAATTAGAATAAAATTTGGAAAACAGTATTTAAAACTTACAAAACTTGTCTAATATTAAATATTTAATTTAATTACGTTTTATTTTAATAAGGATAGAGTAATGGAATCAGTTCTATTTAGCATATATTATAATTGTTCACTTCTTTCATTCACCAGTGTTATTGGAAGAGTTTCTGATCTGATTGTTAAACTCCAGATTTATAAAATGGCAACATTATAAAGTATACTGCTTAAAAAGCTATTAAATTTGAATTGGATTTTTATGGTTTTGTTCTTATATTTGATACTGAGAATGCAGTGTTGTTAATTAATAGTTTTGCCAGACAATATTTGATTTGTTTATATGTTTCTTGTTCACTAGTGGCATTTGGAATTTGTATGATACTTAATAGTAAAATACAATTCCTATTTTATTTGCATTTTATTGGTACAAAAATGTTGTATAATTATGTATTAGTTTCTGATTTGTATATTGATTTCTCAAGTTTCTCATGTCTCAAAAGATGTAAAACTTTCATTACTATATTTATTTTCGCTTATACACTTAATGTGTACACTAGTATAATTAGTAAATTGGTGGCCGTTCCAAATATGACTGTGCTTTCACTATAAAATGCCAAGTTTATGATATAACGCACACACAAAATGTTCACTCTTTGACTTTTTTTCTTGAATTGTTTTGTTCACTAGTGTAATTAAGCAATACGAGAGTCGCCGTTTGGACTGATGGGAAAACTGTGCCGACAGTTGGTCCGTCCAATTGGCCGCTTTGCCCAGGCACTTATACACAATTTGCATAATTTCACTTTGGTCGCGATGCGATGCGAGGCTTCCATTCTCTGGAATTGCCAATCATGCGTTAAATTAATGCAATTTTCAACAGGCTTCTGTGTGCTAAAAATGTGGAAATATACTGGACGGGGCTGGGAGCACGAGCTGTAGTTGGTGTTCACAATTAAAATGTGTTCATTTTCAATGCCTCAAGCGCAATTGGACACAAATTTATGATGCAGATAATTACCATTAGAGGCGACGAGTTGCGCAGGGATCGAATATTTTTTTTAGTCGCTTTTTTTTTTTTTTTTAATTCTACTTTTACATTGATGCCATTAGCTGTCTGAGCTGAACTGATACGATGGACATACGTGCATGGTGTACAGTAGTTGGTGGCTCTACATTTGGTGGCCCATTCGATGTCAGCCACGTTTAATTGTACAATTAGCACCCAATTGAGTGTCGTTAACTCGTTTGTGTGTCATTTAAAGAGGCTTTAAAAGGTGCGAAATACGCTCTTCCGGCCCGGCTTTGTCCACCATCATTCGATAATGGATCTAATGCCCATGGATACCAAATCGAATTTTAGATAAAAAGCGCAGTTCCTGATCAGCTGCAGCACTGTTTATAATTATTTAGGTCGATAAAATTACAAAATTAACAATTTGAATAGTGAAAAGTTCATAATAAGTCAATAATAAATTAATAAACTAAATAAATTCAATTTTATTGCTTGATATATCATGTTAACATTCATATATATGGCGATCTGAATATTATATAAATATTTTCAATTTATATCAATGATAAATGATAAAATTATATTATTATTTAAAGAATATGCAATTACTGGGTATACATAAAATATCATAAAACTCACTCCACTGCTCATTCCATTATTGACATTGATATAATGTTGATAGTCTTCTCTATAGTACTCAAATATTATATCTCAGCTGGTTAAAGGTGAACTCTCTGAATTCAAAGAATACTTTTTAGTACAACATAGGAGCAACTTCACCCTGCTAGTTTGTTCTTGTGGGGTGTTGCTCGACTATGCAAACTTTAATTTTTATTCCCCCAACGGCTTGCACACACAATCAACACCTCAGTTCAACTTGCCACCCACAGCAATTATCGCACATGCAGTCAACATACACACGTACATAAATTTAAATTTAAGCAAATTTTTAGTTGCCTTCTTCTTTTTTTTTTTTATTTCTATTTGTGTTTTGGTTGCTTGTGTGAGATTTTTGCTAATTTTTAGCAAGTTTAACAGTAAACAATGTCAACATTGCAACCAAATGAAAACAAATGCAGCAAACAAAACACATTGCGCTGCTGCTGCTGCGGGTTGCGCTCATCTCTGTGTATGTGTGTCGTAGTAGGTAGGATATGGTAGGTGCTGGTGTGAGGTAAATGTTCGTATTAGTTGGCGGTGGTGGCTCAGACACTAACGAACAGCAGTTGCAGTCATCGTAGTCGTCGTAGTCGTCGCAGCAGTGGCAAAAATTTTCGTAGCATGCAAAACATTTGTCAAATGTAAATTAGCAGAGGGACTGCTGTTTGCCAGGGAGAAGAAGTAAGCACTGTAGGAGCTGCGGCTCTCTCCTTTAGCCGTGGTGTGACTGGGTGGTTGAGTCGGGTCGGGTGGGGTGGGTGTTTTTGCCTGGTACAAATCGCATAAAATCACACTTAATGCCCGCAGGCAATGGTAGCATGCAAAAGCGCAGCGAGGCGTGAATGTCGCAGGCAAACAAACATCTACATGTGTCAGAAGGGGTTAGTGGGGAAGGGGGAGGGGAATAGGGCCGGCAAAGGGGTAAACTCTTTAACACATACATAGATAGTTATGCATATGTAGTTGTGTTGCTGGTTGGCTGAAACCAATGCGGAAGCACTAACATAACCCATTCCATTTGTGTCGACCAACTTATTTCTTCTATTGTTCCCAATTATCACACACGGCATACAAAAGCAACGTTTAATTTTCGTTGCAGCAACTTTTTGTTGTTCCCATACCACGCCACACAAAATTCAGGCCGACACCCGCTCAAAAAGTACAAGTCCAACTTTAATATGCACCATTTACAGCTGATGTTGTTGTTGCTGTTGTTAGTTGAAGCGGCTGCTACCCACATTGCGTATGAGCAATTTACATGTCGAGTGTCAGCTGTGTATCTCTCTTAGGCTGTGTGTGTGTGTGTGTGTGTGTGCGTGTATGTGGATATTTGTGTTGTATCAAGAAAGTTATGTGTGCTCTCTCAAGCGAATTTCTCAAGCAGATAAGAAATTCATACGAATTTAGAGGCAATTTTGTCTTCACGCTCAACTTTTCTCTAAACCATTGTAGATATCAGATATGTGTAACATTTGTAAAAATATCTTGAAATTTACTTAAAAATATTAATAAGTGTTAACCAGTTAATATCCCAGTAGAGTAGACTTGCAATATTTATTGTTTGTGATGAAATTCTCTTTAAATTCATTTTAAATGATTGACATATTGATAATTTAATAGTAACTTAGCTTAACAGAAAATGTATAATAAGTATTTATTGGTGTATTGCCTATTCGAGTAGACTCACTCGCATTCTTAACCGTTTTATCTATGCAAATGTGATCTAATTCTGATACTTAAAAATCATGAGCCATTAATAAGCACCTTCTTTCCAGAGTCCAATGCTCCGGATTGCACTTGAATATCAGTTCACATTTACACCTAGGTGTGAGATATTACACAGCAGAGCTCAGTCAATGAACTGCACTAGTTAAAAGTATCTCAACATACCGTTAAGATCATAATAACTTTGAAGAGAAAAAGAAAATAGACATAAGAACGAGTTGATAAAACGGATTAGCGCCTTGGGCTAAGCACTCAAAAGAAATTAGCGAAAATATTTTCATATTATTCCCTTATAGACCGAGGCAGTAAATAAGTAGAAGAAGGAGACAGAGTCAGAGACTGAGTCTGAATCTAAGTTTTAGACTGGGATTGGTATAGGGATTGTGACTGTTACTTTTTTTTTTTTTTTTTTTTTTTTTTTAATGCTTTGCTATTTATTTATTGAATCTTCTCCAGAGGGAGACTAACAATAAGTTTATCAAATCTTAAAAATAATGCGTTAGATAACAGCCGTGATGACTGAATCCGAGTTAAAGGGCCCTAATGGATTATTGCTGGGCTGGTAGGTCGTTGCGTTGGAGGCGTGTTCGGTTGCACACCAGAGATAAGCACCTTGCAAGATGATTTGGGTGCAAAGATAGTTTCAGGTGGTAGTTTGCTTTTTGTTGAACTATCTCATCTTTTACGGGTAGAATGTTTAGATCTCTGTGAATGTTTTCGTTCCGAACATACCATGGCGCCCCAGTGATGGTTCTTAAGATTTTGGATTGTTGGCGCTGTATGATGTCAATGTTGCTGCTACTCGCATTTCCCCAAAGCTGCGAGCCGTAGGTCCAGATTGGTTTTAGAGTGGAATTGTAGAGTAGGACCTTGTAGTCCAAGCATAGACGGGATCGAGAATTTATAATCCAATGGAGGCTATTAGCTTTTAGTTTTAGGTGCATTTTTTTAGCTTCGATGTGTCTCCGCCAGGTAAGTCGCCTATCAAGGTGTATGCCAAGATACGTCACTTCATCAGCTTGGGGGATCTGCGTATTGTATAACGTTAGCGGAGGGCAAGTCTGCCTATTAAGAGTAAACGTAACATGTTTACACTTTTGCTCGTTTATTTTAATACGCCAGTCTGATAGCCACTTCTCCACCACCACCAGGTGGTCAGCTAGTTGTGCTGTAGCTTGTATTGGACATCTAGAGCGACTTAAGATAGCAGTATCGTCAGCAAATGTAGATGTTGTCAGTCGCTCGTTTATGGGTATATCCGCCGTGAATAGAACATAAAGGGTTGGCCCCAGTACGCTGCCTTGAGGAACTCCAGCTTCTATACTGTGGTCGTCGGATGTAGTAGCGTTGCATCTCACTGCGAAGACTCTGTTGTAGAGGTACGACTCAAATAGCTTGTGAGTATGTTCAGGCAGTAGTATTTTGATTTTATACATGAGACCTTCGAGCCAGACTCGGTCGAATGCTTGAGAGACGTCGAGGAATATCGCACTGCAGTATTCCCGATTTTCGAATGCAGTACGTATTGCCGATGTTATTCGGTTGACTTGCTCGATAGTTCCATGGTTCTTCCTGAAGCCAAATTGATGTGCTGGAACTACATTGTTTGTCCTCAGGTATGGGATTATCCGCGCAAGGAGGCATTTTTCAAGCAGTTTTGACAAGCACGAGAGTAAGCTTATCGGTCTGTACGATGATGGCATTGTGTGGTCTTTTCCTGGTTTCGGTATCATGATAATGGTCGATTTTTTCCATTTTTTTGGAAAGTATCCAAGTCTTGTAATTGCGTTGAAGAGCTTACAAACGAGGCAGATAGCGCAGTTTGGAAGTTCAATTATCATTTTTGGAGTTATTAGATCACAACCTGGTGATTTTTTTGGTTTCAGTTGTTCTCTGATGACTTTCGCAATCTCGTTAGGCAGAAACTCAATTGGCTCAGTCTCAGTTTGGCTACTAGTTGGTAATGCGTCCAGTTCAAATGAATTAGTTGCGGGATTTGGCTGGAACACATTTCGTAGGTGAGAAGCAAATGTGTTGGCTCTGTCTTTGTCGCTGCGGGCCCAGCTGCCTGAAGAGTTTCTTATTGGAATGACAGGTTCGGTCGGTGCGCTGAGATTTGGATGAGCCCTCCACAGCGGATTCTTTGTGCTGGTTGGCGATAGTTGCTCTATGTATCGACGTTGAACGTCTTCTTCGTCTTGTTTTAGAGCCTTGGTGAGTCTGCGAGTGACTGTTACTTGACTCGCATTTCATTTTGAAATGCTTTTGCTGCCAGTCGCCAGTATTTTAATTATGTCAAATTTGTGATGTTTGTTGTAGTTGTCGCTGTTGTTGTTGTTGTTCTTTAGCTGTTGGCAGCAGGCAAATGTCAGCAGCTAATTAGAGAGAGTGAGCCAACGGCGTTGCGCGAGAGTCACTCAATGTCAGTCTGTCGTAGGATAATCTTCGTTGTTGTTGTTGCTATTGTTGTTCTTACAGGTTACTCAGGTCCCCAACTCCCAGCACGGGATGCCATGACGATGATGACAGAGACGTCGATGCTACTTCAGCGCCCCATTGCTGCTGTTGCTGCTTGGCCTTGTCATCATTTGCATAAGAAATTTATCTCAATGAGTAGCTAATTGGGAAATTGCGACATGCTCCCGTCCCCTGCTCCATCTGCGCCCTAATCTTGGGCCCCCAGCCTGCCATGTCGACCCCTAACAAAGTCAACAAAAGGGCTGTGCAAATCCTTAGCACGTTAGTTTTATTACACTAATCCTTGAACTAATTTACGAAGTGAACCATCTTGGCATTTAAAATGAAGCTCAGGCATATTGCGTCTAAACAATGCTGACCATTAAAATAAGATGTACGCTTTAAATAAATAATCATATATTGATTTTATATCTAAAAGTAAAATCATTTTGAAATCATATTTTTTGTTTCGTGGAGACTTACATAATGTAACAGTTGAACAGTTGAACAGTTGAAACTGCTTCTATTAATGCGGCCGGCATTGTGCCTGCGGCAATCAGTATTTGACTAATTGCGAATACACTCAGTGCAATCTCATAGGCGGTTTAATTTAGCTACACATAGACTCATTGCATGGCATTTATTGCCGCAAACTCAATTGGCTAACTGAGCTCATTAGCTAGTATATCCTCGCCCTTTTGCCAACACCCTTGCCTTGGCCAACTAAGTTGGCAGTCAACTGGCCAGCCGATAATGTGAGGCAAACCGAATGAAATTAATTGCACATTTTAATTGACGACGTATCAAATCAATTTGCATGCCAGACGCCGATTAATGAATGAATGCAGCCAGTTTGAGCCCTGTTTGCTCTCAAGCCTATGGCATCTGATAATGCATCCCAATAAGTACCAGCTGGTTGTGCATTTAACTTGAATGCCAATAAATCATCCCAGGTGTGCGATTGTGCGTGTTAAGCTTACATTTCTATATTATTAGTAGACCAAAGCAATCGACCCCCGGGCCAAAGCAAATAATCATTTCTGCCCTGAAGGTGGGCAACTGGTACAATGTACCAGGGATTAATTGATTTGCCAATTGATCAATTTCAATTGAGCAGTTGGCATGCATTCTGATATCGGGTCCTGGAGCTCACACAGCATGACTGTAAATATGTTACTTGACAGGTTATCATTTAATAAAAGATATTATGATTTGTATTGTGTTGTTTGTTTGAATTGCTTGACTTAGTGAAGATACATGTTCGAGTTTATCGCTGAAGTTATAGAAATTATGTAGAATACAACAATTTGAGAATGAATTTTTTTTTATAATTCTGCAGTATTTTACAGCGAATAGAAAACGGACTTCAATTAAATTTTAATTTGATTGCATTCGAGTTGGAAAAGGTCAACTGTATATACGGTAATTAGATTTGCCTTCAACTTTTAATAATAAAATAGATAGCCATTATAAGCTATTAGTCGAATTCTAATGGTCACATATTATCTATTTCATTCGACATATAAATGACATTCGGCAATGACAATTTAAAAGGTTTTCAAAACGCATATTATTTGCGACATGCGATAATTAAACTATAAGCACAATTGCAAATGGCATTAACTTATTGCAGCGCAAATTATCAACACCAATAACAAAGTTATATTATGTAAATTGATGCCGTCGGCAAAGGAAAATGGGTATAACTTGGCATGTGTGGCAATGCAACTGGAATTGAAATTGCCTTGGCCTTTTTTTTGCACTGCAACATAATTAATACTTGATTAAGGTTGTGTAAGTCGCAGCGTGTGTTTGAGTGTGTGCTGAATGTGTAAATGTGTGATAAAATACCTGACAAAAATACAAGAAGCGCTTAAAGTTTTTTGATTTTTGTGGTCGTCCCCTTACCCGAAAAACGGAAGTTCACTCTGAGTGTGCAACAAACTTGAATGGTGCATGCAACAGCAGCAGAAAACCAAATTGTGCAATTACAACAAAATGTCAGCACGAGTGTTAGTGTGTGCGTGTGTGCATTTCAATGCCCTTGTGTGCGTGTGTGTGTAATTTATGTTTTCAACTTAATTAAAGTTAATTTTTAATACTCTGTGCGTGGGCGACAGGTCTGCGGGCCTGGGCGTGGCAAGTGCCTCAAAGGCGCTCGCAAACATTTTAACAACACTTGGCATTTCATGCTGGTGACATTAAACAGCAGCAGGAGCTGAAACTTTTGTCATGCAATGAGGTCAACAATGAACGAACGCAAAAAAGTATGCTATACTTTTTTCTCTTCCTGACATTCCCTCTGCTGTTTAATAAAACTGCCAATTAAATGCATGTTGCTTGTTGCCATTAAAAAAAGGTCACCTGAAAATGGCACAAGTTAATTATAAATAACAAAATACCCACAACAACATGCAGCTGCAACAATACAAAAACAATCAATAATAATCAATTATCAAAATGAGTATCAAACGCATCGTTGCGAAGTGTGTTTAAATACTCGAAAAGACTACTTTAAAAATATTTTCATCAGCTCGCTATTAAGAATATTTTATTATTTTTAAATAATCAAACTTTTTTTTGTGCTCACAAAGGCAAAAATACTCAATTTTCTAAAAGAAAAGTGCCTTGCGGTTGAGCAACTGATTGAATGTACATATAACTCTTTCAGTATTCGTAAAGTGTTTGCATACTTACCAGTGAATAGAAGACGAGAACAATTGTTTCAATCATATTGTTATTATGCAATTATTTTAACATTTTACACTTTATTTGTCTTTCCATTAAGAAGACAATAGGTAAATATTAATTGGTATCAATGTCGATTGGTTGCCTTTGTTTGAATTTAATTTTATTAACAACAACAATCAATTGAGAAAGCAAAAAGCCATTTAAATTGTTGGTGTTTTATGTAAATATTCAATTTATTAAATCTTTTGGCTTATAAAGGTATATTAATAGATTTGTTTGGCTGAATCTGAAGATTACTATTCCACATAAAAATGTAGTAAGTTTATTTTGAGAGAGAGAGAGAGCGAAAGAGTGGGCATTTACCCAGGAACTCTGTTGTTTCCGCTTATACAATGTACTGAATTTTTGGTTAAACAGTTCAGATCAATAACAATTCGACGGATTATTGGCAGATTAGTTGAAGTTAAGATATACTTCCATTTGTCTTACGAAAAAGATAATTCAATCTGTAAATGCATTTATTTTTTACATCAAGCTAAGATTATAATTATGATTAGACATCATCAGTATAGGGTGATATGCTGTCAAAGCTCAGGGGACAATGACTATGTAAGATTTGCTCACAGTTTTCCTCCCGCAGATAGGGCATGTGATGTTTCTCGTGATCCTCCAGGCTGAAATAACAGTCGATAAGTATACAAAGCAGAAATGTTGATTTAGTTTCATGTATTCCAAGTAAATTTGTAAACTTACATAAACATATACTTCAATAGTTTAAATAAGAAACCCTGACCATGATCCCCGGCCAAGGCAGTGCAATATGCCTTTAGCACACATGCCTGCCCATCGAAACCACTGCGTTCCATGAGCTCGTGAACTAGCTCGTAGGTGTCCCTTCTGAAGGGTCTATTCTCACGCTTCACCAATATCGGAGTGTTGGCACGAAAGCCATAGCCATGTGCCCAAATTGTTGGTTTTGGTATCACATTGTTCTTGACGTTAACACGAAACTTTGTAAGCGGAAAAATGCGTCAGTTAGCCAAGGATCAAAGGCAGTTGAAACTGTTTTTGCTCAAAATTGTTACCCACAAATAGCCGACTTGTCTCTATTATGTCCAGAAATCGCTTTTGCCGTCTCAGAGGCATCGTAGCATTCTGCTCCAATGACATTGTCACGGTGATCATCGTTATGAGCAGCAGAGAAACTTGCAGAGCACCCATTGTTGTGGTTGCAGTGTAAATGTCAAACTGAAACCCCAAATGACAACTGCCAAGCCGATTAAAAGTGTGACAAACGCACGAGGTTCTAACAGATAGTAGTATCACAATGATTCTGTTTAAAATGCTCATTACTATACAGCTGCTAATTGCTCTATGTGACCCAGTTCTAAAAGCTTTTATCGTTCTATGGGTTCTCATAAAAATATCATCATATTTAAATTCTCTGACTGAAATTTTATCTGGAATGATTCGGAGAGAGTTTTCAGTTGAAAGAAAGTCTTATAAGTTTTCTTACTAGTAAGTATATACTGATAAAGGTAGCAAAATGCGTCTTTTAGTGTTTTTTGTATATTACAGCTATTTTTTACATTGTCTTATGGTTTGTTGAAAGAAAATAGAATACTTATGTTTTTCTAAAAGCAATTATGATCATCATATTCTGTATCTGTTTTCGACGTAGTAACATAATATTTCAACAGATTCGCGTAAGTTTGGGCGACGATAACAAAGCTGTTAGTATTTCCATGTAGTTTTATTCTTTAATCACCAATTGATTATTATTTACTCACCTGAATATTAACTTTAGTAGTTTAAACAACATGCCGCTTTTTTGCTGTGACTTATCGACATCTAAAAGTGCAGTACAGAATGATTTCAATAAACAAGCGCGTCCATCAAAGCCATGGCTAGAAGAAGATGCTCAAATTGAAGAACTAATAAATCTAATCTAAGTGAAAACTAAGACCTACCCATCTAAGGCAGTTTCCAATTTGGAAAATAAGTCCCGCTTAAAGAACACACGATTTCTCTTGCGCTGATCCTTGGGCTCGGGAAATGGATAATTGGCTCGAAATCCATAACCATAGGAGAAGAGTGTGTTAATTTTCATGAGATTGTTTTTGCCATTGGTACGCCACTGTAGATGGAAGGAGAGAGCGGGAAATTGAGACATCATAAGACCCATACTTTGGGATGCTGTGCAAAACTCACCGACATACGCGAACCTTTTGTGAATTCCAGGTAACGTTTGCCACGTCTCAATACTTTTGTCTCATTGTTGGCTGTCAGCGGTTTGAAGCTGTCATAGTTGTCACTCATGTCAGAGATGCTGTGGGTATTGTTTTGGTAGATGTGATCCCCCGTTAAGGCATCTGCAACCGCATCGAAACCACCAGCACAAACAACGACATTTGAACACATCCAAAACAGAAGCAGGAACTGCAACAACCGGATCCAGGTCGATGACATGCCAGTGGAAAAGGAGAGGGAGGGGTTATCAATCCTGCGCCCACTTAATACTCCACTGGTTAACAACATTTTCTTCTTATGTAATATATTAAACAATACTCTCTCGTTATCTTATCTATACTTAATTTTACACAAAGTTTGTTCACATCGTCAAATGCTTGTTTAGCTTCTCTTATTTCTTCTCGCACTGCCGGCTCGCTGACGCTTCGCTTTGCTTGTGAGACACGCTTCGGTCCAGTTTTTCCTGGTGACTGATACGCCTGGTACATTTAATCTCTTTGACATAAATACCGGTATAGCAGAGACCAACACGGCCCGGCAAAGTCCAACCCAACCCCAATTCAGATCAAACAAACAAACAAAACCAAAGCCGTTGTCCTCTGTTTTGTGTCTTATTGTTGTTGGTCTCGCGTTGCTTATTTACTTATTTATCGCTTTGTGTGGTATTGTGACATTGCTTCGTTCTTTTTTTTTCTACTCGTTCGTTTGTTTTTTCTCTCTCTTCTTTATACTGTTTTCTTCTGCTGACCATTTGTCCGGTTGTCTTCAACATAGAGCTGGACATGACATCCACTTGTTAACACTTTTTTTCTAGCTTTCACGAAGATTCTTTTCGTGCTGACATGAAGCTGAAACATGAAGCCGAATCGTGGGCGCAATCAAGAAACAGGTGTGAAATTTGAATTTAGTTCACAACAAGGTGAAACTATTCACGTATCAGTTTAAAAAACCTAATTATTCTAATAACAACATTTTCAGTTTATTTGCACAACTAATTAAGTTAAAATTAATAAAATACAGTTATCGTTAATATCGTTTTATTAATATCAAAATTTTATTTTAGTAGTCTAAGTCTGGCATAAACAAATTGAGCAATTTAACATAAATTATTTTCCATTAAACCACAATGTTTGAACTATAGTTTCTTTTATATTGTGTATACTTAATGTTTTTGCCATGTTGAAATAGGATAAAATAAGCATTGTGTAAAGCATTAATAAAGTGAACATTTTAAATAATGAAAACAAATTTGTTAAAATATAAAGGAAAATACATCAAAATTGTAGAGGTTTAACAGAATTCTGACCATCTAACTTTAAGCTTAGACATTTATTCTTCGATCAATTAGTGATCGATAGATTTGTCTACATAAATCCGTTAAATAAACAGTATGATCCTTCAATTTCGCCTTTCCACTTTCAAATGATGTCTATCGAGTAAAACTTTTACAGTTTCCGTCGAATTATGTTACATGCTAAAGAAAGCCTTTTTGATCGTATATGGCACACATATTCTATTTTACGGATGGAACAGTCTGTTAAATTCGCTCTTTTAAATACATATCTCCACAAAACTTCCCAGCTAACAGTTTGAACTTTTATCAATATCTAACAAGAATATTATATTTTTGTATGCCACTTCAATTTCGCATATACTTATAAGACCATGTTAAAATGCTTTCTATCGATTATTGCCTCTTTTTCTTAGTTAATGACAATAAAAACCGAGTTTCTCTCAAATTATGTTACATGCTAAAGAAAGCATTTTTGGTCGTATATTTCATACATATTCCGAATGACAAATGTATTTATTTTGAAGATATTCTAAACATACATTCAATTATAAACAGTTCGTTTGTCTTTCAGATACATATCTGCATAAAACTTCCCAGTCAACAGTTTTAACTTTAATCAATATCTAAACAGAATATCATATACGCACATTCGTTCTAGTGCGTGAATCTGACAAGGGTATTAAATAAACTCTATGTCTATTTTGTTATTATTGCCAAAAAAGACAGACATCATTAACTTGTCAGAGTTTTAGCTTTGCAGTTTATTAAACGATTTTGCCGTCCCCATCCGCCTACTTAGCAAGTATGTATCTTTCAGAGATGAAAATTGTTAGCTCTCTAGTAAAGCGGACTGAAAGTTTTCGCAGAAATGCTGGCAGTACTTAAATGTCCCACTCAATTTTTACTCAACTGTCATGTCATGCAATTTTCCCAGCTTGTTGATTGAATTGAATTTCGAAAAGTTTTCCAAATGTATTTATCTGTTGTTTTTGTTGTTGTTGTTGTTGTTGTTATCATTGTTGTTGTATTTGTTTTCAATTAAATAATGTTCAGGCTTTTGTGCAGGTCGCAGGCGCCAGACGGCAACGGAATCTGACACACATCCGTCAGCTTACAGTCAGTCTCGTTCATCTCCAGTTGCCAGACTCCATCCCAACAGTGGGCACAATGGGAGCCCGGACCTCTCAAGTGAGTTGAGCTGAGCTGGGGTTGAGGTGAAGCCAAGAATAATGAATTGCCATTTATAACCCGGTGGCAACAAGTACGAGAGTGCTGGATGGGAATGGAGAAGGGGGTTGGTCTGATAGGTGAGCGCCCATTAAAACGATTTCATAAGATAATTTTACGTATTGCAATTTATTGGGCATAATAATTTTTCGGTGGCGTCGAGTACTTTCCAAAAGCCAACTCCAGCAGCGAAAACTGACAATCGTATTGCTGTGTACAATCAACATCATGGGCATGGCGATAGGCGTTATCATAGTGTAAAATATCCGCATTCTCATTCAGCTCACGCTTAAAAATGCGTTGCTTGGGCAAACTAAGGGAAGAATAAAGTTAAATGCTATAGATTATAGATTTAGAACATAATGTGTCAGTTTCATTCCTCTCACCTGAAGATCGTGCGCAGCATCTCCCCGACCATATTTAATTTTGTGCGCTGGAAATATTGTCGGCTCTCGCAGAGTGTCCGCAAGATACAATCGCGTCCATTGTAACCCATACTGGCAATATTAAAAGATAAGTATAAAGCATGAAGTGATAAAATTTAAATGTAGTTTCGATTTCCTGCCTTACTTATCGGCAATACCCTCAATATCCCGATAGATTGCGTTCCTTGTGCGCCGACGAAGTATTGCGGCCGTGACTGGACGACGCGAGAAACCGTGTAGACTCTGGAGAATCCAGGTATTATTGGGCAGATCATATGCAACACCCCAATTTAAACCGAAACTATTGTGGGAAAAGTAGGGATTGCCAATGATGCCCACAGTGAAACACACTGACACCTGAACACAGTAAAAACGACAAAGAGGGGAAGAAGAGGAAGTACTAGTGTAATTCAGCTGTTCTCAGTTAAGGGGCGGAGCGTCCAATGACAGTTGACACATACTGTAAAAGAGGAGCCCTCGGGAAAGCTGAGATAGCGCTTTGGCCGGCTCAATGGACGCTCGGATTTGGATGATGACGTTGTCTTTGCACGTTCCATCATAGTCATCAATGTTGGTGACGACCATAAATCACTGGACGCGGTGACATGACGAGGTTCAAGTGGCGCGACGATTTTATGGCTCATGAAAGTGGACGGCGTGGCATTTGCAGCACTTGACTTTGCAATTAAATCGTAAATCAAAAACTTTGCAACAATTAAACGATAATTAAACAATACGAAATTCGCGTAAATCATGGCTATGCTACGTGTGCAACTCGTGCAACACTCTTCGATGCTCAGCGGACTGTAACTGCGGAAGGCTTTTGTCTAAAGGCCAAGAATCGTTGCCAAAGAAATTGCCAAAGTGCAAATGTGTCAATCGACAGTTAGTACTGAGAATGTAACCGCAGTGCTTGGTAACCTAAACTTGCAACCACTTGCAGCACTTGCAACAACTGCAGCAGTCGTAGTCACGTCTACAATAAACATCGTACAGACAGACCACACACAGGTAGACCTGAGTCAGGTGCTGTAGCTTAATTGAATTGCCTGCACTCTGTTCCCTCTTTTCTCGCTCCCTGCCACACGGTCTCTGCTTGTGTCTGCCACCTGGTGGCCGTTGTGGCATGTGTCTTGCGCGGAAAATAGTTAGCACCTGTGGTGAAGTCAAAGATACCGTCGACAGCGACGATGAAGATCGATGATTTTATTGCCATTCCGTAGTGATGGAGTGGATACAGTCCGGAGTGGCAGTAGTTTCAATTTTCTTCATATTTTTTTTAACTTTATCTTTAATCTTTAATATTTTATCTACTTTCTGCTTACTTTACTTTATAGAATAATATTTTATTTCTCTGCTTTTAATACTATTACGAAACGTAAATAATATTTCTTAAATCGATCAGCCAACTTTAATCATTTAACCGTTTATTTTTAATGTAAATGGAGGAATTAATCAAATATAACTAACTGTAAATGACTTGTAGTTATGTATCGAATGATTCAAAATTCGAGCAAAAGTGTTCAAGCCGAATCTGTTCAAAGTTTTAATTATTTATCCCTCGAACCGTAACCCAAAACGGATTTATTCCTTCAAAAAGTTAGGTTCTTTAAAAAATGTATAATTATTTATATTTTTGAGAAATTAAGAATACACAAATATGTTGTTTTATTAATTTGAATCAGAGTTCGAACAAAAACCGTGGATTCAAGGCGAACCCAACCGAAAACTTGATCTGTGGTTGAAAATCGAATAAGACATTCTCTAAAAGTTTGGAAGTTTGCTGCATTGACTCGAATATGTTTTATATTTAGCTATTCAATCAATGAAACTCGAGCTAAGATATTCATTTGAGCAGTAATTCGCTTTGGTTTTGCACTCGAAATAGACTAACTTCATAAACAACCCATGCATGTCAAGCGATGTAACAGTGACGTGCAAAAGTCTGTGTCAGCTTCAATGTGTTGGCATTTCCAATGGCTGGAAATGTTGAAACAAGCAAACAAACAACTTCATTAACCCCACGGGGCATACGCAATACGCACATATCCTGCTACTGTCTTCGTTGCCAATACACAAGGATGTGTGGCCGAATGTGTGTGTGCTTGGGTGTGTGTCTGGGTGTGTGATTGTCAGTGTGTTTGGCGGGCACTTTGGGGGCAAAGCAGAGCGCTTAGTTGACCCATTAGAAGAAGAAACGCTCGTAAAGCAGGAGGCAAAAGTCAATGCTCAAATTGCCAGGCATCAATTGAGTGAACGCTAAGCAAAACAGACAATCGAAGCGAAAACGAATCACAACGTATCGAATCGAATCGTATCGAATGAAAACAATCATGAAATTGTAGAACTGAGCAGTGAGAGAAGGAACCGCAATCTGAAGATGAGCTAAGGTCAATGGGACATCCGAATTGTGGAGAGACAGGACATCGTCCTGACAAAGTTAAAGTAAAATTGGGATCGCCAAAAAGTTCTGTGATGACCACTTGAAGCTTAGCCGACCACTGCAAATGACGCACAAATAGGCCACAAGCTCCTTGATTACCATTACAACGTGTGTGTGTCTGTGTGAGTGTGTGTGTGTTTATATATGTGTGTGGTATCTGTTTCGCTTTTGATAAGGGAGATACTTACTTGTGCCGGGACATAAGAAAACTATTCACATTCGTGTGATATATGCAGATGTGTCACTCCCTCAATGGGCGTCGCTGCAGATACTCGTAGTTCTGACCAATTATGGGTCTATTTTCTCAATTTTGTTATGCATTTTTCGTTGTGGCTTCATGTTAAAGTTGTGCGTTGTGCGTTGTGCCAAGAAGACTTTTCGGATATTAAACTATTTCCGAAGCATACAAAAAGCCAATTTAAATGCTAATATAAAATACCAACATTTTATTATTATGCCAGCCGCACGCATTTACACATACAGAGATACACACATACACACACACACACACACACACACACACACACTAACACAGAACCACAAACATAGCGAGCGTAAGAAAATGTGGCAGGCCGAGTCTGTAAGATGGGGCAACGACTTGGTCTCCGAACTTGTCTTGACTTTGGCCGCACTGTGCGTGATAAGCCAAGTGGCTGCTCTGAATTTGGCACAATACTATGTACACACAGACATACATATATGTACATATACATCTACATATACATATGTGTAAGTTTGTGTATTTGTGGAGAGTCAGTCAATTCATACACATAGCTCTGGAGGAGACACTTGAGGCATGTAAAGTAGCTACATATGATAAGAGTATTGGCATATTTATTGAATGCCTCCATACGAATGTAAATACGTGAATGATGAAATCAACTTGACGATTTAAAGATGCTCTTCATGTGAAATGAAGACATTTACAATTAATCTAATTCAAATCGGTTTGAAAACTATAATGGGTATCCTATATTGGGAAAACAGCTATATGAAACTTTCCGCTAATATATAGAACTTTAAGCTAATATGAATCTAAGTTCCTCAGTCGAAATACTTATAAAAAGTCTCATGATGAATATAAATACTATTTTCTTGCATTTCAAATTAAAATCCAGCAGAGATGTATTCTTTATTTCATTATATTAAAACCAATTTAATGCCTTTAAGATACCTTTCAATGACACTCGGATATTCCATCGAAAACACTTATCGTTCTTGTATTGGGAGACCCCTTGTTGCTAGTGTAAATAATATATCACATCTAAAAACTGAAGTCAAACAATTGGATGGTACACATATAACTCTAGAAACGTTTTAATAGCTCACGTAACTCATGAACTAAATATTTTTGACACCTTTGTGTTCAATAGAATGTCTGTTAAACTTGTGGTTTACTTTGCTTATGATTGGACTTACCTGTCTATCATTGTCTCCAGGTTACCGTAGACATCACGTCGATGCCTGCGTTTGATTTTGACTAGGGCCGCATTGGGTTTCTTTGTGTTCCAGCCATGAGCATTGTTTAAGACCCATGTGATGTTGGGCAAATCGTACGCAACACCCCAATTGAGGCCAAAACTGAGATACAACAAGTGGGGATTGCCGATGACGCCTGTGGTCAGGCAGAGGGCGGCCTAAATAAGTTTTGTGTAAAGCATTTTGGCTTAAACTATGCTGAAAGTTTTCTTCTATTGTGTTGATTGTGTGAGTGTGTGTGTGTGTGTGTGTGTGTGTTGACTTACAGAAGCCGATGAACCCAATGGAAATGCCACAAAACGTTTACCCCTCGAGAGTTTACGCTGCGACAATGGCATTATTGGAGCAGTAGCCGCATGCGGTGCCAACGGATCCAAATCCTCAGACTCGGCTGCCAGCGTGACATTGGTGTTGTGACTTTCCCGATTCGTGTGCACTCCAGTGGCTTCAGTTGCCAGTTGTGGTACTGTGGCAAACACATCCAGCTCATTGCTTTTGGTCCAGGCATCTGTTAAGAACTGGCACTGGCAGTGGCCCAATGCCAACACCACGAACAGTAAAGTTGGCCAAGTTTTGGACATTCTCGGTCTGAGTAATTTTTAAAAACTGAATAAAAATGTTGGACGCCGATTTTGACTTTGAGTTGCTTTTGTTTAGAAATACCTTAATTTTCTTCATTCGTGGTCCCAAATGCCAAGTTGTTAATTAAATTAGATTGCGAACTGGTTTAGAGTTTGACCCGATTCTAGTATTCAGCCCCTGCCAGCGCAGTCAACTCGAACTAATTTCTTAGTCAAACAAGCTGCACTGCAGCTGGCCTGGCCCAAATTAGCTGGCCACGTAAAAGTCTTCAAATCTTGGCTATCTGCGCTCTTCAACTGCCTCCATCGATGGGTCAGTCTTTAGTCTTTGGTCGACGTTATGGGAAATCGCGTTTGCTGTTTGCGGCTTTCTCTCCTGCTGCTTCTGGCCATATTGCTGACCTTGGTCAGCGCTGGCAACTACAGTTCCAGTTCTAGCAGCTCCAACAGCTCCAGCCGTGCTGTCAGTTATCTCCGTGAGAAACCTTTGCATTTGCCGCATCTGCTACAGCGTCAAAAGAGATGGCTCATCTTTGAGCTGGGCACTTCCATTACAGTGAGTCGGACTTGTGTTTGGAACAGTCTTCGAATGGTATTATGTTCAGGAATTCTTTAACTCTTTGTACACAGCTAACTGCCAACTGTGCCAAAGCTCTGTTGGATACTATACCAAGAGGATTGGTATTGCTGGCCGAGGCAACCTCCATTTATGATATGCCCGGTTCTGTGGCGGATTGGTTGCCACGACGTAAAAATAAACCAAAGCCACCACCTCCACCACCTCCACCACCACCACCACCACCACCACCACCACCTCCAGCACCTGCAACTCCAACCTTAGTACTACCAGCACCCTTCCAACCAGCTCCGGCACAATCCTACATACTTCCACAACAGCCTGTGATTGTGCCTTTAAGTCCCGCCGATCCCGTACAATCGTTTTACTTTAGCTATCCGCAAGTTACACCGATATTGGGTCACCGTAAGTCCTATGCGAACAACGTACACAGTACAGGCTGTCCGGCTGCCAATCTGGTCAAGGATGCATATGGCAACTACTATTGTCGGCCCACGGCGGCGTCACGTCGTTTGAGGCGAGAGCTGGAAAGGAATGGAGCGAATCTTCTGAATCAGGGACAGAGTCCACATGGTATGCTGTTCGATTTACTCGTAATGCTGTCCGAGCTGTAAGTAGAGTAAATACGGTTTAAGCTCGAAAATCTTTATCATTCTCTTGCTCTTGCTGTTCTCTTTATAGACATCAGTTTCAGCCACGTTACTGCATCATGCGAACGCTTTGCGAATCTCGCCATTTGCTGGCACCTCCCGGACAATCGCTGTTCCATGACATCTTTCGCATTCTGCTGCGCTACGTACATCCGGAGATTGCCCATAAGCCCACATATCGCAAGGCCTTCACCGCCGGCCATACATTGCATGAGTGCGCACAGTGGTATGGTGCACACTGTCCCCAGAGTTTTTTGCTGCACTTTAGTAAACATTTTCAGAGCAAATTTGCACATTCATTTAATAAAGCGACATAAAAGACACAATGAAATGAATACTTCATATTTGCTGTGAGTGGTGTAGTATTTAAGTTGTGCTGCAATATTCAGATAGATACATACAGCTCAGGGCTGTTAAAGTTGACAAGTAATAAACACGTTTTATGGATCATTGCATCGATTTACAATAAAGACTGAAAAGTAAAAATATATATTTTAAATAATTGATGAAAATATATATATTTGTTTAATTTCTAAATTAATTATCTTAATACTTTTGTTAAAATATTGATTAACTTCAAATTTTAATTAAAATAATAAGCTGATATTATTGCAATATAAGTTAAAAGACAAAGGAAATGGTGCTATTTGAAGTGAACCTATATTTAATTAAACATTAAATCTCTTTATGAGGAATTCACCAAGTTACCGAGACAGGCTGATTGCAGTAAGTAGGTCAAATATAAAAGATGAATTAGGTGAAATTATGAAATCAGAAGATATTATTGCTGCAATCACTTGAAATAATTTGACAGAATTATAAGAATTTGGAAAATATAAAGACAATGAAGTGCACAGTTGCATTTGATAAACAAACAGCGTTTTAAGATTGCTGGTAATAATGCATTTAAATTAATTGTTGAAGTTGCTATTATAAATCACATAAAGTTATTTAATTAAAGTTTTCCTCCTACCACATTTTATATATAAATTTGGCTATTAGTTGGCAAATCTCAGATACTTATGCATAGTTTAACACTAAATTAAGACCTTTACTGCGAGTGCAGCGCTCTTGGCAAGTTTCAAGCATAGTAAATCTCATATTGCCATTTTTTGTAGCGCAATTACCAATACAAGTTTTTTAAATCTTGCCAAAAGTTGCCTGGCTATAAATTGACATTGCAAAAAATTGTATTTTATTATGTGTCATGCCAAAAAATGCAATTGAATTTAAGCAAATACCCAAATACTGACATATTTATTGGCATCTACATATATATAACTATCTATATATTTGTATATGTTTGGTTCCCTTTTTTATGTCATTTTCTTGTTAAAAGGCCACACTTTATATTTCGTAAATTGTATTATTTATTTTTGGCATCTACATGTTTGCCCAAGACAGAGGCGTAGTCAGGACTAAAAAGGTTTATTGGGGCTTAAAGCATCAGTGAAAATAATAGCTATGCAATAGTCGAAGGTCTCTGGTCTAAACACTGTATTGTATTAAAAATGGTTGACATTAAAGCCCCCTCTTTCTATCTGCTGCCTACTTCACTGTCTATAAAATATATTGAAGCTTTTTTTTTAGCACTGAGAAGAGGTCGAGAATTTCATTGTTGACACAAATTTGCATAGGGCAGTCGACCATGTCGGTTGTGTTGACATGTGAGGAAAGAGCTGTGGCGGTGCGGAGGCGTTACTGTAACCAGTTAATAGTATTGACCCGTTGTTGGTCTGTTTGCAGGCAGCCGCTAATCAGTGCAGTCAACACAAGGTGCACAAGACCAGGAGCGGGGTCCAGTTAAGCCTACAATGTGGATCAGTCTTCATCTGAACGCGATGCTGTCAAAATGACACGCTTACTCCACTTTATTTCAATCTTTGTCATTTTGATGACACTGGTCCATGCGGATTTATTCGAGGACGTTGATGGGTCGGGGACGAATGTGAACGTTACAAGGGCAGTGACAAAAGTACTTAGTCGACAGAAACGTTATCTGGCATTTCCGGATGGCTCTTCGGTTTCGGTGTGAGTGTTCTTAACCATGTTAGAGATGAAGTTGCAATGGCAATTTATACTTTGACTTGTGTAGGCGGCGATCTGTTTAACCATTGGCATGATTGGCAATCCCGTTGTGGACTATCTCAGTTGGGCCGTCAACTGGGGTGTGGCCTACAATCTGCCTAACCATAATTGGGTGATTCAGAATGCTCATGGCTTTGCAGCGAATCTCACCAAGCCAATAAAGCAGCGCCGTTCGCGTCGTAGTTTCTACGATGAGGTACAGTCAGCGTTTGACCAGTAAGTATTTCCAGATTTAAGGAGAATCGTAGATGTATTTTAGAATTAGTTATTAATTGCGCTTTCCCTTTCTTAGCATGGGTTTCAATGGACGCGCCTGTGTGGCCCGTGCACTCTGCGAGAGCGCTAAGTATATGCATGCTCCTGGGCAACGTGGCAATATGCTGGAGGAAATGGTTCGCACAGTGTTCACTCTGCCCACGTCATACGTTTCTAAGCACGAGCCACAGGCGCATCATCAGTATGACCGCATTTATCGTCGCTCCAAGCGGCAGTTACGTGACTGCCACGAGCTCTATCCGGGCTGTCACTTCTCTTTGCTATCCTTGGCTCTGGGCAAGTATGCGGCGGCTCCTGTGCAGTTCAGTAAATATAATTTCATGTAAATAAATTTATTGAATAAATGTAGTGGTATTTAGTTAGTTCAACATGTTCACAATTCTCTTTATCTTTAAGAACTCAAGTTGGGTGTTATGCACATTGTTATTGCAGATCGTGACAAACGTTGTTGGCTGAAAGGAGAAGACCACCTTATAAAGATTGTTATTCGCTGATATAATGATATTGAAAGCCAAAGATAGACAGCTAGACAAACTCTGAAGCTGTGACAGAATGCAAGAAACCCTACCCATCCATTTTATGAAAGAAAAGATTATCAATTTTTTTTAAAACAAATTATTTTCATTCATCTTTATTTAATAACGCGTAACATTTATTTATATAGTAATTGTTGTGTTCTTTTTATGCTTTTTGCTTTTTAATCTTTAATTTTTGTTTATTTAAATTGTATTCATTCGCAATTGTTGCTATTATTTTCTGCAGTTTCATTCTTACCATTTTGTTAGTTTCTTAGATTTTAGTTTCAATGTAAGTTCTTGTATTATAATTTTTGCAAATGTAAACATTACGTTATACATTTTTTATGCTAGTCTTTAATAACTATTATTATTATATTTTATTATGGTTTCTTGTTTGTGTTATTTGTTTTTTTATTTTTAATTTTTTTTTCAAGTTACAATTTGTGTGCGCGTGGAGTTTTTTTCTCGCTGTGTTGTGTAATTTTAATTGTTAGCTAATATGTTTGTTGTTGTTTGTTTTTGTTGTAGTTGTTAATGCTGTTGTTATTCAAAGAAGTTTGAATATGTACGTTTATATACACACATATATGTTTATATGTATATGTATGTACGTTTATGTGAAATGTAAATGCAACTTTAAAAATGTAATTCGTATTTGACTTTTACCTTGAATATTAATGGGTAAATTGGTTGCATTATTGTTGTTATTGTTGATGTTCTTGTTAATTTGCAGTTAGCCTACACTTAATGCTAACATTTGTTGATGTTTAATTGTAATTGCAAATATTTTACATATTTTCCTATATAGCTTACTGTACGCTTACGCCTTGTATATTATTTTTTTTTTATATTTTATATTTTTATTTTTAACTAAATTTTAAATTTAGTTAAAATGTATTTCTTGTATAATTTATGCAGATCGTTTTTTCTTTCTTCTTTAATTAAGCGCTACTACGCCTAACTAAAAACTTGGTTAGTTTTGACCATACGTTTTGGCGTCAGTTTGCTGCTGTTTTATTAATATTTTCATTTTGTTTGTATTTTATTTATAGTATTGATCAAATATTCTTTAGTGTAGCTTGCACAATGGCTTTTACTATATTTAATGTTAATTTGTGGTGTTGTTTTCCCCAGTGAGTTGCAAGATTTTAACTTGTAGTTTGCATTTTGTAATTTTTGCGTATCTTTATTTTATTTTTCTTTGTTTTCTAAGTTTAAAAATCTTGTTGCTAAAATTTGTAATAGATTGATTTTTTTGCTTTATTGAATTAAGACAAATTGAAATAATTGTTGTAAATTGTATACACATACAGACATGAAATGCAACAGAAGCACTTAAAACTAACGGCACCTAACAATTAATACACAAAATATATGTACATACATATATACATATGCATATGTGTATACATATGCGAATGCTTGTACGTATATACGTATATGTATTTAGTTAGCATTACGCATTCGATTTCAATAAAGAATTCGTTCTCTCACATACGTACATACGATTATAGCTATGCATACATACACATATCCACACATACAAATTAACACGTTATTACATTAAAACGTTACGATCCAAACGTTTCTATATGTACTTTATACAATTTAAGAATTGGTTATAGTGTCTGTCTATTTTGTCTGAGCACGTTTGAGCTTATGAGTGTGTATAGGTGTATGCGCGTGTGTGTGTCATGTATTCTTCTTTTTATTCGAAAAACAATTGAAAAGTTTAACATTTTCAGTTGACAAATTATTAAATGAAATCTTTTCAAATACATTTTAGGGATATTCCGAATTCAACTTCCTTATTATTTTTTCTTCTTCAGTTTTTATTTAATTTTGAAGTACACAATTTAAAATTTTAGCATTTTTTTTAGTTTTATTTAATTGCTAAACCTTTTCAGTCGAATTCAAAACAGTTCTTTATATCAATAAAAATTTCTGTTTATAAATTGCTTTGTTACAAAAGTAGATACGAGAAAGAAAATTTAATGTTAAATTATTTTGTACAATAGGCAAAGCAGATATTTATTTGTTGAGAACTGAATTAACTGTCGAAATATTTTACAATAGTTTTGCGAATGGATCTCGCCGTCAAATTGTACAAAATAATATATTTAAAATTCGTTTCGATTGAAACTACGACAGGACTGACAATGAGTTATGCATGTGAGCTTGTGTGGAATGCTTTAATTTTTGTTGCTGTCGTTGAAACCTTTTATTCATTGCACTTTCGATTGTTTTTGTTTCTTCTTTTAATTGTTGGCAACTCAACGCAAATTTGTTGTAAATATGTACAAGACCGGAGATCTAAAGAGATTTGGTGAGAATTGTTTGTGATTGGAGAAATTGATAGAACTGGTAATCGAGTGGTTTCTATTGTCAGGTACTTAATAAGATTATGAATTTCAATAGAAGGTGACGAAGAGGTATCCAAAATGATTGCCCTAAAAGTATGCAATGGATATAGGCGAAGTTGCGAGTTGCCGTACAGTGCGCATTTGCGAGTAAGTGTTTATGTGTGTATGTGTGTGTCTCTGGGTGTGTGTGTGTGTTAGTAGTAGTTGATGTATGTAGTAGAATTAGATTTTTGCTTTTTGCTTTTGGTTTTGCATTTATCAGCTCCATTTGCCAGTGCTCTTCCAATTAGTTGGCTTAGCAATGCGCAGACTTTGATTCTTGTTGTGTTTGCTACAAAAGACGACCTTTGATTGGAAGACATCCGATTTTATGTTTTTGAATCTCAGGGTCAAGCCGCATATATATCAAATATGTACTTAGTATTGGTTTTCATAATTTACTTCATTAATATATTTTGTTAATAACTATTTCATTTCGTTTCATTAACTAATTATGATTATTGTAAGTGCTAAGTGTGGCTCCAAAAATTGCATAAAATGAAACACTTTGTGGTTGCTGAATGCCCCATCCGAATGCCCAGCAAGACTCAAGATTCTGTAATGAATGGGGAAATCAAATGTACTTAAATGTTTAAGAATGCACTAGGTATTAGTGTTATTAACTGCTAGTGTTGGAAAAGGCAGTTCATCTACTATCTGCTGTGGCACTCATCAATGATATACTATGTATACATACATATACTCGTATTGATAATTAAGATTACCTATTTTATGTGCTATCCACTAAATGTTTTGTTGTTTCTCTTTTGTGGTTGTTGTTCTTGTTGTTGTATGAGTTCTCTAGCATTTTGTGTACACAATTTCGTTGTCTGCTGGTGATTACTGTACTCAAAATAATTGTACCTGAAATAAATTCATGTTGCTTTCCTGCATTTCGGCCTTAAAATATGTTTGCAATGCGTCGGGTGCAATCTTGGACTGAGAATAACATTTATTTATTTTTTTTTAATTATTAGTTTTCGATTTGAGCCTGGTTTTATTTATTTAACTACTTAGTTAATTTCTTATGTATGTTGTAACTTTTGTAACGTGTACGAGTGAGTCTGAGTGTGATTATGTGAGTGTCAGTGTTGGCTAATGTTCCTGTTCCTTCATATATACAATATGTTAGTATATCTTGGTAGATTTAGTCTATGTAATGTACTTTCTAGTTGTTTGAATTAAGTACTTAAGTATCTTAACCACAATGTTAACTTCGAGCCCCGTTTTACAGTGTCTGAATTATCATACGAGTACCTTACATGACTATTCTTTTCGAGTGTGAATATACATATACATATGTGAGACACACACACATAAAAAACGTATACATATACTACATACGACTAAGTACATATACTTAAACTATACGCGTAAATATATGTATGTATGCCAATGTACGATTATAATTACATACATTACATAATTATTCGTTTATTTGCATTTTACTTTGTCTTATATGTGGCAGTATTTAAATTACATGTTTTCTTTTCAAATTGGGTTTTCCTTTGCAGTGCTCAAAACTTAAACCTTTTTTAAATTGTTTTCCTCACTTTGGTTTTCTTTTTTCCTTTCGAATTTTATTAGCTTTTCCTTTGTTTTTGACATAAAGCACACTAAACATTTAGCTATAACCTAAATCGTAAAAGTAAAACGCGTTTTAAAAAGGCAAATTGAAAATGTTTGACATTATTAGCATAATTTACAGTTAAACACGATGTGTTCGTTTTTTTTTATAATATAATTTAATTTAATTAGTAATTAATTACATTTGTAAGTAATATTTAATGTGCAAATGAACTGTACAATCATGAATTCGAATTTGAATTACTGGATAGTCGACTGACCGACTAACCGACTGACCGACTAACCGACTGACTAACTGACTGACTGATTGAATGACCGATTGATTGCTTGTGCTCACACGTACATGCACGCACATATACACACATACGCACAAGCCTGTTTTATTATAACCTAAAAACACAACCAATGAGAGCATATACACGTCTATGTATTTGACTTCTTTTTTATCTCGAATTGCCTTCGAGTTTGCATAGTTGGTACGATCTTGTTAAATTATTTATTTATTTTTTGTTTGCTTTTTTTTTCAATGTTTTATAGTTTTCTATGTATTTTTGGTTTTGCTTTAGCGTGTCGATTTTCCCAAGTGAAACAATTTACAAAAATGGTAGTTGCAATTTAACTTTCATTATCATCTATCGACTATTTTTTCGAATTTTATTTTGTTTTAATTTCAATGTTTAATTTTAGTTGCGGCCTTAACTTCAACGACTGTTTAAAGCACACTTATTAGTTTATATTATACATAATTTAGATGCGATTGTAATTAAAATATGCATTTACGTTATTAAGTTTAATTTATTCACAGAAAAGTTACGCCATTTACTTGTCATTGTTTTTTTTTTTCATTTTCATTTTCATTTTAATTTTGTATTTTGTTTTTATTTTCAAATAATGTTTTTAGGTTGATTGTCTAAAACTATAACAAAAAGTTGTTTAGCTTAATGTATATCATATTTTTAGCTATTTTAACATTGAATTGTTCTAAGTGTAAGTGAATCTGATGTACTTGGTGTGAGGACCGGAGCTGCTGCTGTTAACTTTAGCACTTGCAACGAATCAATATTCAGGAATTCTTCCTGAAGAATTGACCTAGCCAACACACAGCAACGAAAAATTTCCTGGAAATGCACAGAGGCAACGAAGCAAGCAAGTCTTACACATACGAGTACTCTCACATATTTACACAACACATAGGGGGTTAGTTAGGCTTTTGTGATTGGGGGGATGTATTATCTTTATACAAATAATTGTCATGAATGTATAATTGAAAATTAATAAAAATGCAGTGCTTGGTAATTCCAAGAAATCCATTTACTAAATCTCTTCAATAGAAATTGCTGAAGCTAAGCCTCGAAAAGAGTTGAGAAATACTTGTTAAATTAAAAAGTAATTCATCGGAAGAGTTACGAATACCACGCCATAAATGCATTTTTCAATAATATCGAAAACATATATTGCAGAGCAGTGCATAATTGGTAACAATCGTTTTAATTTGTCTGTTTTGTTCAATATTGTAATACTATATGCGAAACTCAAAACCCAAAACAGCTTTGTTTGACTTGCAGTTTGTGAAGTTTATCCGTTGTGCATAATTCGAATGCAACTTTATTGGTTTTGATTGGAGTTGTTAATCATCTGTTTTTTCTAAGTTCAATATATGCGCCGTGTGTTAGGAGAGGTTTTTTCTTCATTATAATAATATATATATAGTATGCATTTAAGTATATACTCGTATTGTGTGTGTATATATATTTTTTCAGACTTTTAATCTATATGCTTTTCATAACGGAAGTCGAGACAGTTGTCAAATAGTTTTTCCCTCAATTATGCTGGCATTTTAATTTATGGTTTAATCGGTTTTTTTTGTTGTTTTTTGTTTTTTAATTTTATAAGCTCAGTTGAATACTTTTAATATTTGATGTAATTATACAATGTACAATTATTTTTTATTATGGGGATGCAGCTGCGTTTGAATGTGTGTATATGTATGTAGTATTTGTATTTGTATTTGTATTCGTATTCGTATTCGTATTTGTGTGTGTTTAAATGCTTAGCAATTTGTTTGTTTAATTAATAAATTTATTTATGATATTTTTTTTAACATTTATATTACGTTTAGTTAATAGCTAAATATTTAAAAAATGTTAACTGTTGATTTTTATGCACTTTACATTTTAATACACCAGATTGGTGCAGCTATTTAAATTTTAATTTATTTAATATTCTTTTATACTTATGCTTGTGTCTCTGATGCGTTTACTGTAATTATTGTTGTGGTTTTGGGTGTTGTTGTGGTTGTTATTATAATTGTGTACTACACATTTCGTTTATGCAATTAGCACAAATTCCTGTTAACACTTGCAGCTTGCCTTTGGGCAAATAATTCTGGAAGTAAATGAGGAATAAATATCTGAAAGAGGCATTTGTCGGGAGGATGTATAAATGCTGTTGTTCAAACAGATTCGAGAGATAAATCAACTGCTGCACAAAACTGTAACAACGTAAGGTTGCATAAACTATTTATTAAAATATTTAAAATAATGTCTGGTACGCAACAGAAGAAGTCTACTTAAAGAGCTCTAAATAAAACAGTTGATTTGTGGGCAATTTCTCTTCCTGTGCGCCCACTCACACACATATAAACACAAACTTATTTATTTTGTGTGTTATTTGTAAAGCTCTGCTGTCGCACTCTCCTACTGGCTCATTTGTTATCTTGGCAAACTATTTTAATTAATTCACATTCGCAAATGTTGAATATTTTCGATTTGGAATTTTAATTAAACTTTTACCACTTCACACGAACAAAACGCCAAACCAAAGCCAAAGCCGAGCAACAGAAAAATAAAAGCAAGAACGAGCATTACAATTATAAACAGCACAGCAGCTTGTCAACTCTCAGCAGAGTTGTCGCGGAATTTCTTTCTAATAGTTTCAGTAGTTGTCATTTATGTTTTTTGCACGAAAGTTCTGCGAATTATGTGTACTTGCATGTGGATGTGAATTGCATTTCTCATTTAAATTATTGCATACTTTGAGGCGTTTGGCTTCTGTCGATGCACTATGGTCCCAGTGACCACTTTCGTTGGCCAAAACCTAATTTTTAAAAGTTAAAAATGTAACGTTCTTTTGATGGATCTACATCAGAAAAAGAGTGACCATATTAGTTGCGTACCAGAAATTCCCATAGATGGCGCCACCTTCGCGAAATCAGCTGTGCAACATGGCTGTTGTTATTAAAAAGTACATGCAGTGAAAACGCGTCAATTTAATAGCAATTAGAAATTGATCATAAATTGAAAAAAAAACTTATTTGATCAAATTTTTGTGATGAATTGTAATCAGTGGGGTATGTACTACGTGTTTTTTAATGTGAACTGTATCTACTAGCTGTGATGTCATAGTAATTGTATGTTAAAGTGAGTCGTTCAACATTAGTCGATTTGTGGTGAAAGCTAATTTTTGAAAAGGTATACAAAGTGAGTCCCACCTAGTCCCACCCTAAAACGTATTGCGGGTCGTAGATTAATAAATTCTTGTTCACATCTATATAGTGAGAAGTTCCACTTTTGACCACATTTCTTGTAAATTGCATTTCCTTGTAGAACCCTGATGCACTTTTCAACCTATCTTTCCTATGGCAGCTATATGATACAGTGATCCGATCTATACCAAAGTTGGTCAGGATATATGTGACATGACCAAGTGCATACTCTGTGAGTTTGGTTGAAGTATGTTGGAAAATAAAAAAGTTTGTCATACTTAAGTATGATTTTTGACCGATAGTTCATATGGCAGCTATATGATATAGTGATCCGATCCGGCCGGTTCCGACATATGTACTGCCTGCAGCATAAAGACTGATATGTACCAAGTTTCATCCAGATAGCTCTAAAACTGAGAGACTAGTTTGAATAGAAACAGATAGACAGACGGACATGGCTTTATCGAGTCGGCAGTTAATGCTGACCAAGAATATATATTCTTTATAGGGTCGGACATATTTACTTTCATGCATTACACATTTTGGGACAAAATTATAATACCCAGTGCAAAATGCTCAATACTTGTTTTGTGTTTCACTATAACTAATAATTTAAGTAAGCGTTAGTAATAAAAAGGGCGGTGCCACACCCATTTTTTTTTTGTAAATCTACTTCTTATTGATTATATCTATCCAATACAAAAAAATTAATCAAAAAATCTTGTTTCGTTCGCGAGTTATTAATTTTGGCCAACAAAAGTGGTCGCTGGGACCATAGTGCGATGTTGCTGCTGCTGTTGTAGTCTCAAGACGTTTGTAAAATCCATTAAAAAATATAATGAAATCATAGACGCGAGTTTTTGCTATACCGTTTAGTTAGAAGGTGTTTTCTTTGTATCGCCCTCAACCAACACATCTATAATGTCCATCAGCGCCTCTCGAATTTTTCTCTTTGCTGAAAGCAATTTTAAAAAAATTAAGTTGAAAATTAACATACTTTAGTATAGACTAAAGACAAAAGAAAAATGAAGTTACGTTGATGCCTTGGAATAATTCCATTTGGCATTTCAAATTGAATAGATCGCATCAAACTGTTATTAAAAGTTAGCAACAAAAGTATTCAAGAATACTTGGCGAGAATATATCCAACAGAGCTCTTGATATTGTATTGCAGATAATTGAAATCGGCTAATGATGTAGGCTAAGTAAGGAGTCACAGTTACCTCAGTCCAATATAGAGTATACAATTTATAGGTATTATGCAAAATCAATGCATTAACTACTAAAGATGCATAGCGATGAATTGCAATGAAATGGAACGAAGTGTTTTTGGTTACAGAATTATTCCATTGGTCAGGTACAAGCGTTAACCGAATTTATGCTCTTCATTGCTATTAACTTGTTAAAGATTACACAAGCGAATAGCGCACAATATAACAAAGTGCCATTTATTTTGATAATTTGATTGATATCTCATTATTAGTTGTTTATTGTAATTTGTGAGTGTTTTTAATTGCATTGTGTTAGATTTTCTGTGATCTTTAATGTTTATACATATTTTAATATATATATATATATAAATATTTATATATTCCATATATACGCTTGTTAGATATACAAATGCTTATATGAATGTGTATTTGTTGTAGTAAAAATGTGTGAGTTTAAAAATTTGATGTTTGTTTATCAACATTTAACTAAATTTATTTCAGAATTTCGCGCTTCATTTGACCAAGTTGCCTTGAGGCAAACTCGTTGGTTTCTTTTGTTTATATTAATGTTCTTATTAATATTAATTTGCTTAAAATATATGTAGCTTAGCTAAGACTAATTAAGACTTATGTGCTAATTAAGTGTAGATTATTATATAATTTAGTTACTTATGATTTAGGCATAACTAATGCTAAAAACAGTTTTGAATATTTTGCAATGCATTCTGCAAATTGTTTTGCTGTGTATTTTATTTTTTTTTTTTGCTTAAAATAATCCGAAAAATATGCACAAATGGATAAATAATTAAAATTGATTACGATAACATCTTTCACACACACAAACACACACACGTACACGCATACTGAAACACCCTGAACACATGCAGTCAATTAGTTGTTTTTTTTATAATTTTAAAATACCATTTTAAAACAGTTTGTTATGTATTTTTGTTGTAGTTCTACTTTGTGAAACTTTAGAACTTAAAATCAACAAGGAACTTTTTGGCGCTCAAAAATACAATATAACTTACAAAAAAAAATGTTTTTTACAACACTGGCGCTGTCGCTTTGTGCAACAATGCAAAATGTTTCCAACACCTATGCCATCCATACATCTATCAAAAATTACTAACTAAATTATCTGCATCAACTGGATTTCATTAGCCCAGCTTCTTTCCATTTCGCACATATGTATTAGTTGATTTGCCAGCCAACGTCATAGTCGTTAATTAACGTTATCCGTTATCCGTTATCCGTTATCCAACACTACAGTACTTGTTTTGCATTACTTTACATACATATTTTGATCAACTGCTCCAAAACTTGCACTTGTTCTATTAATCGCATTTTTCTAATGTTTCCAATGTTCGCTTCGCTCCGCCGATTACAATGGGCTCCATGAGCTGGTCATCATTTAATTATCGTTATAATTTTGAAGATCACTAATGGCGTTAATACTGCTACTACTAGCGTTGCCACTGCTGCTGCTGCTGCTGCTGCTGTTAGTGTTGTATAACGCAGATGATATGCTCATGGTGTTGCTCATTGTATATTATCCACGATCATCGTCGCGTGCGGCGAACAGGGTTCGCAACGAGCTGATGATTAACTGCCACCAGCCCGCCGCGAACCCAAGTGGTCGCTATAAGGTGTTTTCACTGCCCATTTTGAGCAGTTCGAATTTCTTTTTAGCAATTTTCGAATATAATATATCTATCGGCTGCGATTTATCGTACAAACTTGGCGCTTGCAATATAATTAGTGCTGTGCCGACCACGCAAGCAATTGCGAAAATCCAAAGAAACATACGATCCAATACCATGGCTACGTATTTCCAATCCTCCTCCACCTGTCGTAAAACACGATATAATATAAGATTGAGATAATTATTATTTAAAGTAATATTGATGCTAAATTTAAAACAGAATACTAATACAATAATTACAACAATCTTAGTCTTTTGAGCATTAATCAATATTAATAAATCGTAGATCTGTCCTTAAAACAAACAATCTGTATACAATTTCTTCGAAATTAATCCTTCATCAGTAAGTCTATTATAGACTGCACTGAGTTTAAGCTTAAGATTTCTAAAGTCCATAGTCGCAAAATTAAATAAAAGTTCTTGCTGTCGTAAATATTTAATAAATTAAACGTTGATTTAAATAGTTGAAATTCTGTCTACTTAGCAATGTAACCACAATCAATTTTCGAGTTGTGCTCTGAAATTCATTAGCAAAATTACTTGAATTTGGTTATCGATTCGAATTCGACGCAAAAGTTGAAAGCAGAAACTGGAGCTGACGCTGGGCAATGCCAGAATGTGGCCACAAATGATTGCAAACTTGCAATTGCGCTTTCCGATTGCACAAACAACTCAATCACTCAGCCTGAATTTAGCTCAACCCACTAAACGTGACGATGGCCCTACCATCTGCCCCGAATTATCCCCTTTTGCAATTTTTGATTAGAGAAATGCAAGCAACGTGATTCGTGCTTTTCCTGCATCATTGGAAGGTTGGATAATGCGGGCTATGAGGAGCAGGCAGTAAACATATCGCGACCACGTCGTGCATGCTGCTTTTGGCCGGGCTAACTGACTGGCAAATAAAAATTGCCAAGAGGTGGAAAATGAATAATTCTTTTTGAAAGCATGATGATGTTTGCCCAATTTATAAACTGATTGGAAATGTACATATAACAACATAATATAAAGGTGTTTTTTTTTATAGTTATTTAAAAAATATATAATAATATGAGTATATCACTGGAGAATATTCTTGGTTTACTTACACTCTCGAATTTATCTTTATTTTTCACATGCTGTGCTATAAAGCGGGAGCCCTCGATTGTCTTCTCCATTTCCCTGGCATAGGGCCTCTCGAATGTGGGACTGAGATCGGCGGCGGCAGCGGCTGCAGCTGCAGCGGCAGCCGGACAACAGCCGGGACTGATGTCGCCATTGAGACCCGATGGACTGAACAGATCATCGTCAGCGCCTGGCAGTGGCAAAGAGGAGGGCAGAGGTGGATCACCAAAACAATGAGCGGCAATTCCGCCTGCCGCCGCCAAATCGAAACGATGCGAGGCGGGTAAAACTGAAAGAAAGAAGAGAAATCGATGTGATAAGAGAAATATTCAGTGAGTGGCTCAGCGAGGATGCAATAATAGTATTAGGTAAATCAAATTAGTAGCAATTTTGCACATATTTCTTTCTATATATTTCCCACTTTTTATGGCCAAATGCAATTTGTAACTCTTCTCTATTGCCGCAGTGTCCCCCAGGACGGGCAGGACAAAAGGCCACTCAGTGAAAAAAGCAACAGCAACAGAAACAAAAAGAAACTCTGTAAATAGTTTTCTTCATTGTATTTATTTTTGTATTTATTTGGCTAGTGATTTCTCTTGCTCGCTTTCTTCTCTTATTTTTTCATTGCCCATGTGGAAAGGCAATTGCAGAAACAGAAACAGAAAAAATAAGGATAAAATCATTAATTTTATCAGCCAGTTGGACGTTCAGACAGTGGAAAGTAGTCACCAAATGGCTGTAACTTTGGTTTTGTGGCTGACGGCAATTGAATTGTGTTTGCATCTGAGTGGTTTTACGTGTCGTATGCTTAATATTTACGGGGCATCGCTAAATTAACTGATAACACCATCGAAAAGGACTGCATGAGTATCTGTCAACTAGTTGACTTAAAAAAGTGTAATAACAGTTTCCTGCACATTGAAATTCATTTTGCTTGATTTCCACTTCTATTTCCGTTGCAATATTCATTTCCATTTCTTTTAATGAGCTTCACGACAGTGACAAAACGATACAAAAGTAATTTATAAAGCGCATAATTCTCTTGCTGTAACTTTGCAGATGTTTTGTGTAGTTTCACTTTAATTGCCATAAATTATTTGCACTGTCCGCCTCAAACCTGTGGGTGTGGCATGGTGGTATGCCTTTTCAAATAAGGTACATATAATTTTCATGTATTTGCTCATATTTAAAACAAAATATAACTAAACTTGGCCAGTTTGTAAGTTAGTGCAAGTCTACACACTTAATGCAACTGCTGAATCCACTGAAACACAAGCATACATTTTAAGGCGGCAACAAAGGCGGCACCCTGTAGATTGCAACTTGCAACTACAACAGCTATACAGAAAGTTTGTGCACAACAAAAAGTTTTTCTCAAGCAGCATCAAATATAGAAACTTTGCCTTTTCTGTAAAGACTTCTGCTGAATATAGAAGCATGACCAAGACATTTTACAATTGTTCTGGTCTCTTAGAAGCCGTTATTGTGTACAATAGAGAAACGGATTAGATTGGAGGGAGCCGGAAAGTGAATTACCTGGTATGCCATAGTCACCGCTGAAACGCTTCGTGTCGTAGTTGACAAACTTGTCGACGTCCGGCGGCAAATGAAAGACATCCGTGAGCACCTCGGGAGGCTGATCCTCTTCTGGATCCTCCTTCTTGGGTCGCTCAATGCAGAGTAGCTTCGGCAGGATTTGTATGAAAACTCGTTGCACCCAAGGCGCCATACGATGCGTCACGGGCGATCTACAAATAAACATAATTGAGTTACACTATCCGACAGGCTTAAGCCATGCGTGTAACTTACCTAAAGTTGACATTGAGCACCGCAATGGTTACCACGACAGACAGCGTAACCAGCATCATAGTAAAGAGAAGATATTTTCCCAGCAGCGGTACGGTCAGCGATGTCGGCGGAATAATTTCAGCGAGGAGCAGAAAAAACACAGTCAACGATAGCAAAATACTGATACAAAGCGAGATCTTTTCGCCAGAGTCGCTGGGTAGATAGAAGACCAGCACGGATAGGAATGATATTCCCACACAGGGTATGATTAGGTTAACCGTGTAGAAGAGCGTCTTTCGCCTCAGTGTCAGATTGAACACAATGTCCAGATATGGCTCCTCACAGCAGCTGTAGAACTTCTCATTTCGCACCGCAGGCACTCTCATAATATCCCACTCAACTGAGATGTAATAATCCTGCAGATCGATGCCCACCTCAATGTTGTCTGAGTCGGCGGTTTGCTTTAAATGCCGTAAGTCAACCTATTGATAAAGGATAAGGGAAATTCGTTAAAAATATAATATGATAAAGTATCGGAGTTAATTAAACATTATTAAATTGACATCATTATTAAAAAGGACTATTTCTCAACATAGAAATTTTAAGTAATTGCATGTAGTAGATATTTTATTCGCAATTTTAATCATTCTTCTGTAAGTCATAAATGGAAACAATTTATACAATACGTAATAGTTACAAATCAATCTTTAATAATAATAGCTCCTGTTACTTGTTGTTAATAAACAATTGAATATCATGGCTTACAAATAATAACAATAAATATAAATAACAAGGTTTGACAAACGATTTCTCTATTTCTCCCCTTTTGTCTTTGTTTTCAGATTTTGATTTAAGGATCAAATTCTTGACAATGCAACACCTGTGCGATTGTATTGCCATTAATGGTGATTTGTTGCCTCATTTTCCACCAAAAGGTGGCAGCAACAATAGCAACAACACGTAGCGAACTTGAGGGAATTTCAAGTGTCACTTCGGTCTTGTCAAACAGCCGGCGCAATGAATTTTCAGCGGCAAATCAAAGCTGATGCTGATTTTCCCACTGATGTCGATGTCGATGTCGTTGTCGATGCTGACGCGGATGTTGATGCTGTTGCTGCTGCTGCTGCTGTTACTGATGATGGTAAAACGTACTCGTACTCGTGTATTTTTGACAAATTTTTGACAATCGTCAATTGCGCAACGAATTGCGACTGCCTCGACTCCGGCGTAGATGGGAAATAGCAGCTGCTGCGATAAGTTTCACTCACGTGCTGCTGCCTTAAACGTAAATGACATTTACGTTTTACCATTCATTTCATTACGCTTCAGTTTATATTCTTGTTCTTCCGCTTGTTATTGGAGTCGATTCATTTATTTTAGAGCTTCTTCCAATTCTTTCCTTAGTTTTCAAATCAAACTTGATCAGCTTTTATTTATGCTTTTGATTTGATTAATGGAGAGACACGTTCTATTTATTTGCTTAATAGCATATCACACTCGTAGCGAATATTTGACAATTTTATTTTCTGTTTATTTATCAATCCCTCACAATCGAGTGGTGCGAATTGAAAGAAATCAATTTGCTTTACTCAAAAAAAGAGGGACAATTTTAAATTACATTCGCATTCATTAACAGAGAACAGCTGGGCCCCCGTCCATAGTATTTGTAATATCATTAATACCTCGTAATAAATTTACGCGGATGCTTTAAATTGGCACAAGCAGAATTCAGAATAAGCGACGAAATCAACCGGCAACAATTGTTATATATGGACAGAAGGAAGGAAGAATGTATGGATTCTCCTTCCTCATCTCGAGTGTATCTCTCTTTCTCTCTCTCTCTTACTCTTCTTCTTTATATTTATTTGTGTGTGTACTTGTGTATCAAGTTAAAGTCAATGAAGCATGTTGAAGCTTCCGATGCGTGAATTTGCCTTATTTGGCAAAAGGAAAAAGCAAGAAAAACAAAAATTATATGTATTCTATAAGTAAATGGTAAAAATGGGCTGTAATTTTTCCTTGCTTGTCGCTTGGCCTTTTCGTAATGAAAACAGCGTCACCTAGCGGCCGTTATGTGGCGCAACAGTTTTACAGCTCGAGATATTTATAGCCCAGCTAAGAGTACTATAACTTGGTCAATAAATTTGTATCTTAAAGCAGATTCAAATAAAATGGTTTTGATCAGCAATGACTTCAAATTTCAACTGACAATTTATTTATGTAAGCTTTTTCAGTTCAGATAATGATATTAAAAAGTAATTGTTAAGTGCTTCCCTAGATATTCTTCGTTCGATAACGTTTTCAAGCGAAACCTCGGTTTCAAATTGTTTGTTATAAGTTATTTTTTAAGTAGTATTCTTAATTTCCAGATGCACCTGTGTATATCAACTTGGCCCAACATTGTATTTTTGAAAACTAGAACCAGTTCATAATTGAAAATATTTAATAGTTTCTAGGAGTAGATGAAGATCTTCAACACAGTTTTATGTGCGTGAACTAGTTCCAGCTCATATTAACAATTTTCGAGTAATAAGTCAGAGTTGAATTTCCGGATATTTCGGTTCGTCTGGGAAACGCTGAGAGTTGATTGCATTTTTCTTAAAGTTTAATAAAGTGATTAAGTTATTTTTAAAACTTTAAATGCATTTGGGATAAGTGTATTGCCAATTCGGTGTGCGATTTGTCAAGTTTCTAGCTTGTTGTTCTGTGTCAGTCTGCAGTTTGTTATAGCTGCTGCTTCGTTTGACAAACGAGTCCCAAAAAGTTTTCAAAGGCGTGGCTGGTTCATTAAACGCAGCTGCTGGCTGTTATCTCCTCTACGCACACGAACACAGATATGCCAACTGCATGTGTGTGTGTGTGTGTGTGTGTGTATGTGGGTGAGAGAGGGTCTTGTGATTTATCACATGCCAACGAACGAAACGTGTCAAGTATACACAAACACAATAAACATTAACAACAGTATTGAAATAAATATATAACAGCTATATGAAGTCAGCCTCAAGTGAGTGCCACGCCCCTTAAGAAACCTTTATGGCCGCTTTCCCACATTCAAAGGGAATAATAAAAAAGTACGAAGCAAATAATCAATTGTCGGAAAGTGAGTTTCTGTTTTGTTTTGCCCATTTTCAAGGTCATTGCTTCAATTGTGAACAAGACAGAAAGACAAAGACATTGGCAGATCTTTATTCTTTTTGTAAAAGATGTTTAAAAAGTCGTTTCTCACACACACATGCACAATTCTTGAGCCACGCCTACCAGCTGCCATTGAATTTTCTGATTTAATGCTTTTATAATCGACTCAAACGTTTGATTAGCGTTTGATTAGCAATTTGATTAGCAGTCCGTCAATCAGAGCCACAGCCAGAGCATCATCTTACGGTGCTTATATTGATGGATGGCTTACATTTGAGCTCTGCCAGTTGCTTTGATTGACAGACAGTTTCAGTACTATATACTGTTATATACATATGTACTTATTGAACACTCTCATACACTTACCATGTAACCATCGTATGTCCATGAGCCGAACTTCATGAAACATGTCTGCTCATCGAATGGAAAATATTCGACATCAATTTCACAAAACGATTTATAAATAGCGGGGGGTTTCCAGACAACTTTTCCCGTGTGGTGTAGAATTGCTTTAGTCATTATTGTCACTTCATAGTTGCCATCAGCGCTGTAAAATTTAAATATATTTATAATGAGTGGCTACGTCACTGTATATTTTTATAAGATGTTAAAAAACGAAACATATCGGAAAATTAAAGATACTTAAATTGATTAACGTTTTAACGCATAGTTATAATATTTATTATATATATAAGTTTGATAGTTCCAAACCTCCAAGGATTTTGAGAAGGTTCGGTTCGATGATTTAAAAAACCGGGAGGAATATTATAAGTTATATAATAAAAATTACATAGTAATGATTATATTTTAATTTTAAACACTTTTGTTTAGTGATAATAATTATTTTTGAGTAATTTTATAAAACTTAGACCGTAATCATTATTTTTGAGCAAAAAAAAATAAAACTCAAAAATAATGATTATTAATGATTTTTACTTTTTTCTTCACTGATAATAATTATTTTTGAGTAATTTTATAAAACTTAGACCGTAATCATTATTTTTGATAAAAAAAAAATAAAACTCAAAATATGCAGAAATTGACGGCTATAGCCCAAAGCCAATTTGCTTGACCTCCAATATTATGGAGTATTGGGAGGAAAAGCGATTTCTATACCCAACTTTATACCAGCTGGCCAAAGTGGTACATTCGGTTCCTGCAACACAAGTGAGTGTTGAAAGATCATTTTCGGCCCTCAAAATGATGCTCACGGATCAAAGGTGCAACCTCGGTGAAGAGTCATTGGCGAAATTACTTTTCGTAAAATTAAATAATAATTAAACGTGTCACATAATCTGACACAAAAGCTGAAAATAAAAAAAAAATTAAAAAAAAAAGCAATTAAATGTTGAGTTTTATTTCGAGCAATTATTTGAAATATATAAAAAATAAATTATTAAATTTTTTAAAAAAAAAATTTAGAAAAAAAATTTATGCTGGGAGGTAGCTTTAGGTTCCATTTATAAGAATAAAAAATAATATTGGCAAAATATTTAACCCAGAGTCCGTAAATTACTGTTGAGTTTTATTTTGAGCGAAAAAAATAAAAATCATAAATAATCATTATTTTTGAGTTTTATTTTTTTTTGATCAAAAATAATGATTACGGTCTAAGTTTTATAAAATTACTCAAAAATAATTATTATCAGTGAAGAAAAAAGTAAAAATCATTAATAATCATTATTTTTGAGTTTTATTTTTTTTGATCAAAAATAATGATTACGGTCTAAGTTTTATAAAATTACTCAAAAATAATTATTATCAGTGAAGAAAATCGTAAAAATCATAAATTTAAAAATCATGACGGAAATGCAGAGATTAAGAAAAAATAAAGATTTTGGTGTGAACCATTTTTTTCTAGGTCCATTAGAAGTGTGTGATTTTTTTAGTTAAAAAAATAAAAATAATCATTATTTACGGTCCCTGATATTTTGGTTCCGTTCAATTGTATACAAAAACTTTACTTTACTTTATTCATTGAATCTCTGAAACTATACAATAATTTATTTAAATAGCTCTACTTTCGGTGTGCTAGCTAGCCTTTTTAAGGAAGACACTAATCATTAATCTCCTCATTTGGTTCAAACTACATGTGTGGTTTGGTTCAGTTTCCAGATATAAGAATCTGCCAAATGGGTTCGATTTCCGCTCTTATTTACACTGTTTTCCACTGTTTGAAAATTACATCTCTAACCTGTGTCATAAAATTCTCTGCTCCTATATTTGTTGCGGTTTACAGCTTGCAATCATGTCTATCTGGGTTTCGAGTGTGAATCTGGCAAGTGACTCGGTTCAGAGTAACAAACATTTCTGGATCAACCCGTTACCAGAAATGTCGATTTCCGTCTTAATTAAGTCCTAGTCCTAGTAGTAGAGACAACATCTCCCGACAACTGTATCATAAAGGTCTCCATATTCGTTGCGGTTTCCAGTTGCCTCACCTGACTCTGACTTCGGTTTGTGGTTTTCAGGTCCTTGATTCTCTATTCGTTAAACTTGTTCACTGGTTCGACAATTGATTGGGTTCTGTTTAATAATGAAATATTGCTTCAGTATTCTTAATTTTTCCTAATTGAACGAAGATCCAGAGTTCACGTATACCAGATAAATCTATATATAATCTACATAAAGTAAGTTTTAAACTAGTTCCATAAATTTTTATAAATGATTAAATAAATGGGTGGAGAAGCTTTAAAACCACACATAACATTCACTGGAGACAGTCACACAGATAGAGATTCTCTACTTAGACAGTCAGTGGAACTACATTACCATTTCCGGCGGCCATATTAACTTAACACCATAAATCTCAGCGCTGGCATTGCGGTAGACAGAGGCTCGGTTCGTTTTGGTGTTGGTGCCTTCAACACAGCACCGCCTTCCCTGCGACCGCCCTCACCCGACTTCTCCTATTTGGGGAGCTCTCTTGCCATATACATACGAGTATTTCTATTCCCAAAGTGCTATAGCTTTGCCTTTGTTTTCTTTAATTAAATGAATGTTGTTGACAACTTTATTATCAGCTGAACTTTGTGAACCCAAAAGGCACCCCAACCATGCCCCCTCCAAAGTGCAAAGGGCTCAGGGTCTCGGCCTGCCACAGCCACTTTAATTCTATTATTGTGTATTACTGAGGCAGCACCCAGTCTCAGTCCGAGACGCATACATACTCGCATTATACAGAAATACATACTTGTAAGTCGTAGTCGTATCTATGATTCTTTTTCAACTGCTTTAGTTTTCAGATTCAAGCTGACGACAATTGCCTGGAAATCAAAAGAAATGAAATAAAATTTCATTATCTTTCATTAGATTTATAAAAATAGAAATGGCGCACTGACGGTGCCACAGTCAGTGCGAGAAAGTTTTTGCTCGCCTGCGGATTGGCTGTGTTCCCGCCTCGTCTCGTCTCGCCTCGGCTCGATTCGGTTCGGCTTTAGATTTAACTTTTGGAGTGAGGCGAGATACTACAAAGATGGCACTCTGTGTGGCGTACAGATTAACGCGCTGATAGTCGCAGCTGGCGCCGGCGGCGTCAGGCGAACCACCATGAGGCTGACACTCATACGCCGCGTTGTCCATTGGGAGTGTGTATGTATGTGTATGTGTGTGTGTGTGTCACCGCGTACCGTGAAGATAATGGCTGCAATTGCGGTGACCCCCAGGCGTGGTTTTGGTTTTTCGGTTTGGTTATAAACTTTTCTTCTCTTTTGTCTCGTTTTTTTTTTGTTTTCGCTTACTGCGTTGTCTCTTTCTCTCGCTCTCGCTCTCCCACTCTCTCTCTCTCTCGTTGTCTCTGTGTTGTGCTTTTTGCAGCGCCGTCGGCCATTTTAAATGGTTTTTAGCCATTAATGGCTTGCTGCTCGCCATCGCCATCATTGTTGCCGCTGCCGTTGTCGCTGGTGTTGTTGTTGTAATAACGTTTTAAAATGCTTTGCCTTTGAATTTGGATGTGGATGTGGATTTAGTGTCCGAGTATGTCTGGCTATGACTATAGCTATGACTGTGGCAATGGCTTTGGCTTTGGCTATGCCTTGCCTTGTCCATTGCCTAAGGACATGCCTGCTAATGGACAACGCAGGCATGGCAATTCTGACGGGGGAATGCGATGGCGATGATGGGGCACACTCATTGGCCATGGGCGTGTGCGGCTGAAACAACATTAGCAGCAATTTTTCTCATTTTTAAATGAATTTGTAATTAGAGGCTAAAATGTATTTTTAATTAGTTCAGTAATTTTAGTTGATCCAGCGAAATAACCTTCATTTCATTTTGTTGCAGCTGTGCAATGGTTTCACTTAGCTATCCATATGTATCCACACATATTATCACACACTCACTCACACGGAATGACACACACATACCATACACCTATAGCTAGCTCCTGCGAGTTATGGCAATTCATTAAATATATTATATTGTAACAGGATGCGTTGCAACGCTGACGTGACTTAAAAAATCAGTAGACTGTGTGCTAAAGAGACTTAGAGAGTTGGCCAAAAACTTGAATTGTTAATACACCAAAAGGAACTGAAAGGATCAAAAAAACCTTAATGTTGTAGGGAATGAAGTTGAAGATTTACATAGAAATCCCATTAATTGTGATATTAGCAAAATTCACAAGGTGTCTTTAATGACAGAGTTGAGCTTTTAGTTCTCTTCACTAGATGAACATGCTTCAAATATAGATCATAACAGAAACCATAAGATGAGAAACAGTTTCAATGGCAATCGAATCCACGCCGAATCCTTAGACAAACAGAGACGAACAAGAAACCAAATTATAAATTTCTACATAAACGAGTTCGACGGACAGATACTCCGTATACAGTGCAAACATGATACCAATAAAGATAAAGTTCTTTATTAATTTATAATTAAAATACAAAATCAATATTTAAAGCTCAAAATGTTTTATATATTGCTGTAATTATATTTTTTCAATTTGGTTAATAATAGTAAAGCGATGCTTCCGATAGCGTAAACAAATAGTAACGAAACATTGTATAAATCTATAGGGTATAGAAACAGAACTAAGAGAAATTGTTCACAGTCGACATCACTGATGTTGCTCGAGTGCGATTTTAATTTCTTGGATCAACATGAAAATTAATTGCTGGAATTAAGCGGCTTTCGCAAATATAAACACAGTTGCCGACGATGGTTGTCGTCGTCGCAGTTGCTTTGAAAGCAGACAGAAGCAGATCTGGGGCCTGAAAGTGGGCCGACTGTGGCTAATGGCAGTGCTTATTTATTGTGGTTGCTGTTTGTTTAAATATACTATATACACTCTCACACAGAGGGAAGTGATGTTAAATTGGTGGCACGACTTGGCTCGGTTTTGATGCGTATTTAATGAGAACCACGTCAAAACACAAGGCTAATTATGCTCGGGCAACAGCGACAGCGCATTGAGCATATAGAGACAGATCTCTCTCTTAGGAACTAAATTGCTGACAATTTGCAAATGTACAAAATTGCAAACTGCAATACGAAATTGACAAATGCGACAATTGCAAAGCACTTTTGACATGCATGCGAGCCGCAAACAATTAGAGCAACAACAACAAGCGGCCAGCCACGTCCAATAAATTACAACTTTTGACGCTTGTTTCGAAGGCCCAACCGCCACTGAGAACATGGCTGGGGCATTATTTTCTATTTTCTGGGCCAACGTGACGGCCTGGCAGGTATTTTTGCTTTTGGCCACGTTGTTGTTTTGTTGCGCATTTACAATGGGGCTCTTCCAACTATTTGTTAGTTATTCCACGTTTAGCAGGCAATTAAACATTTTTCATTGCATACAAATGGGCGCAATTTCGACAGCAAGCATTCTCTCTCTGCTCCTTTGTTGTGTGTGCTTGTACGAATGTATGTGTGTGTGTGTGCTCTCTTGTATGTGTATGCTTAATGGCTCTTGTGCGTTTGTCTTAGCCAGCACAAAAAAATATTGCGGCATAAAATATTGCCAGTTTCGGTCGCAATTCGCAAATTAAACGCCTTTTCTGTGCTGTGTGCGCTCTTTTGGACATGTGAAAATGTATTTGCATTTAAGATATCAACATCGACACAGACTATATTCATTGCAATTCGTCATTTGCAGCAGTATTTTATGCTTAAATGTTCTGCTTAACTGGCAAGTAGAGAACATTTTCAACAAAATATTTTTTCCAACAAAATATTGATATGGATTTTATAAAGCATTTGACAATATTAATAAATATTCGAATACATTCTTAAAGCTTTACTTTAACTTAAAGTAAAAAATCCATTCGAAATTGATTTTTTTTAACATTAAACTCGCAAGTCTATTGAGTTTTATTAAAAAATCTGGATTGATATTGAAAGATATTTTATTGCTTGCTTTAAGGGAAAATTGTAGTATGTGTGTCTATCAAAGGAAAATCTCTCAATCCTTATATGGACACTAAGTTAAATGGACTTCACAACGGCAATTTATTTTGACCAAACACAATTAACTACAAGTGTTCAAGGCGAACAAAAGGCACTTCAAGTTCAATTTAATGCGTCGGGAGAGGCATTGTAACTGTTTTGCAATGAAGACGGGGATGTGTAGAGAAAAAGGCGACTATCCCAAGCATTGCTTCATTATAGTCTCTACAAATTATTTGCAGTTTAAAAACCGTCCACGATGGCGCGGCGACTGTGACAGCAAACGACAATGGCGGCCATATAACACGCATTGCGTTCACATTTCTCAGTCTGTATCTATGTATATGTGTGTTTGTGAATTGTTTGTGTGTCAATGTAAGTACCATGGAGTTTCCATAGTTACGCACAACAACGACAATGCTTTTGTCATTGTTGGCAAATGAAATTTAAGCTTTTTCCAAGCAATAAATTACGAGTTTTTATGACTCTGCCAAAGCACACACACATATACACCCCAAAAAGTATGCTATGCGAATAGTTGGTGAATCCAAGGCAACAAACGCTCACAGCAGCCAGCCAAGTCAAGCCCCAGCCAAGCTCAGCCAAAAAAAAAAATAACGAAAAATACGAAGAAGAAAAAGAAAACCCAATACGGCACATAAAGCGCGTAAGCCGATCTGCCAAAGAAGCGATGTCCTTACTGGTGTTGTAGGCACTAAAGTCAAGTGTTGGCCAAAAGCATAGCAAGTGGCACAGTGGGAACAACGTGCAAACTTGCGAGTAAAATGCACAAGGAATTGCTAGAATATTAGAAGTTGTATTTCAATTTTAAAGCTTGTGAATGATACTTAACGGATACTGAATTATATGTAACTTAATGTCTTTTATATGGAAAGATGCTTAGCCAATAAAAATCGTATAACAAAACTACTTACTTATAATACAAATTCTGTGCACACCCCTCGCATGTCCAATGTGCTAAATTTTAGTGTTACACACTATTGCGATCTTGCGAATATATAGTAAATTAACTTGAAACTACCTTAGAACTATTTTTTTACGATAATTTTAATTTCATACTTCCCAGTATTAGTATACCACTATGCCATTTGCTTTAACTGGCTTCCTTCCAAGAGTGAAATACGACACAAAGCAAATTATAATAATTACAGCGAGCATAGCAAAACAAAATGTCCAATTTGAGAAGGCAGACGAGTTGGCAGCCATTTTATGCTGAGGTTGAGCATAAAGGCCTGGCAACCCCCCTCTGCCCCCTGGGCATCCTTGTAGTGATGAACCCTTGGCCAGTTTCCATGCTCCAATGTTCCATTGAAATAAAAATACGTTAATCATCGGCTGATAAATTGCCAGCGTAACTGTGCGCTTTGATTTATTCGCCAGTCGCGCCCATTGGGCAATTATGTAAATGGGTCCGGGCGCCAAAGCCCCCTTACTGATACTTATATTTTAACCATAATCGTCTATGTTAAAGGGGGCCTACGAAAATGATCAGAAACTTACTTGTTATATAGTACAATATCCGGCAGCCATATGTGCTCCGAGGGTACATGCAGCGTATCAACACCACCATAGTCATCGGGATTCCATTTCAATTTGTAGTCGTTCCATTCCTAAAGTAATATATATAAAGTATATATATGAAATTTAGTTGAAGCATCCAATAATAAATATTATTATGCTAAATGCAACAATTTATGGGAAAATTAAATTGCCTTTTGAATTAGTCGCCTGGTAGAACCACTTCGTCAGATAATTTGCATATAGATTTGAATTGAATTTGTGGTGTTGACAATATATACAAACATATACATATATATATAGCGATTGCTTATGGACTTTGTTGTTATTGCAGTTAATGTTCCAATTGCGTTCCATTAATTATGCATTAATTTATTGGTCGCTAAGCTGTTGGCGTTAAATTAAATTTTCATAATAGAATTGCGATGCTGCATGCGACGCAACTGTTTGCTCTGCTTCTATCCTCTTTCCTGTCCATCGGGCAGAAGAGTATTTACAGCTAAAGGAACCACAGCATCGGCCAAAAGGTTGAGCCAAAAATTATAAACATTGTTATTGATTTAATTACTCTTGTTAGTTGATAACCTTTCTATCGAAAACTCTTAAGTTAATAAGAAAAAGCTTTTTTTAATTTGAATTTCATGGATACATTTGTTGTGTCCTTATACATACATTTTTTGTTTTATTTGGCTTAAATATTATTTTATTTAAATATATTATTGTTTATCAAACTTGAAAATTGTCTGAGCCCTGTTGTGAATTTCAATATATAATATTATTTCACTTAATTGAAAAATTCACATTTAAACATTTTTTATGCTATTCTGTCGATAACAATATGCTCAAAGAAAATAATGTAGAATAATTTAATGCTAAAATTATCTGTTCTGCATTTATCTTTCGTTTCAATTTCAATTGTATTTAATTTATTCAAGCATTATAATTATATTATTATTGCATGAATATATTTCAAAATAAAACTGGAACTAGATGTTTAAGTATAGATATAATTTAAATGTATTTTTTGGTAAATAAGTAGAGTAATTCGTAGTCGGGCAGACTTCACCATGTGTATATAAAATTGTAATTATGTTGATTGCCACACTGTTTATGTAACATGCATTCAGAATGCCATTTGGGTGCTGTTTTCTGCTTCGCATTGCAATTCGCAATGGGATTAAGGAAGCGTTCGAAAAATGCCATACATAAATGTTGGTCGTACATGAAATACTCAATAAAAACAATAAATAACCCAGCTCTCGAGTATGATATTTAAGCGGAAATAATGTTTTTAACGTTTATTATACACAAACACTACGTATTTGCTTAAGTTGAATTTACACAAATTCATGAGATTCGATACTGAATGTGTCATTTCAAAAATTAGCTTGTCCAACTAATTTCTTTAATTTTTTGTATCTAAAATTCTTGTTTATTCATTAGTTTTTAATTTGACAGGGAATTTATTCTGATTAGTACGACTATTTAAAGGTATTATCGGCACAATCCAGAACAAAATACGTAACGTGGATTTTATTTGGCTGTCTATTAAAAGTATTGCTAATTTAAATGTGGTTGTCAGTTGCACATATTGACATTTGGATAAGAGCGTTGACAGTTACACTCATACACGCTTACAATCAGATACAGCCAAGCCTTTATGCGGGTGCACGCATTTGTGGTTTTATGGACATAATGTTGCATATTTATGAACGTGGCACGCAATTGAAATCGAACAAACAAACTGCAGTAGCGTCAACAGCATCAACAAATAACAAATAATACAATTAAATAGGCCTGTTCCGAAATTCCATTTAGAAGGATTCGCCAAAATGTACACAGCAATCTTTGGAGAGCTGAATAAGTATTATCCAAATTATAAAATAATATAAAATTAAAAATATTTCAGAGGATTCTAAATTGGTAAAAAAGATAAATTCAGAACTTGTCTGAAATGAATTAAATATTTCGTATTGCGCACATTTGTTTTTGATTTGTTAGTGATTGAAACAGATTGCATTGTTGAAACATATGTTCTATAATTACCAAATATATTTTGTTAACTCTTAATTTGCAATAACGGTTTTGAGGAGAAATCGTTTACGGAAACATACGTAATAGATTTTTGTAATGAGCACAAATTATATTTGTCGAAAAGTCTATGCAAATTTTTGGAATTCAAACACAAACAGAAACACAGATGCGATGCATTATTTATATGTAATTTCGGCGATTGGCTTTTGTTTTGTCAATTGGGTAACCAGAAACTTAGCATAAGCTTTCAGGCGGGCTATTGACTGCAAATTGTGCATAGGATTTGTGTGCATATTTTATGCAAAAACTTTAAAGCTGTTCCATTCAAGTGCCTAAAAGCTGCCTTCTAACATTGTCCCAGTTCAGACAATAGATTTATATATATATATGCATATATAGTTGTTGTTGGTTATTCGGTTTGTTGCTGTTGTAGCACCAACTGGTCGAGGCATTAGTGAGACTGCACATATACAAAAAAAGCTGCAGTCATTGCCGCGTGGAGTGGCATGCCACTTGTCCGAGTGCAAACCAACCCTTTCAATTCAAGAGAGCCAAGTGCTGGTCACAAATTGGCATTATGCGAACGCGGGAACGAAGATTGGATAAAAAAATTATTTTGCATTTGCTCGCTGGCTGCAGCGATGCGTGCAAATGGCAAATTCATGTTGCACGGAAACGTTAAGAAGATTGGCAGCCAAATCACTAAAATCCAGCTCCACAAATAGCTTAAAAAGAAACGAAAAAAATAAGAGAAATACTTGAACTCACCTGCTCCACCCACACGTTGGTAGTCATAATTTGATTTTTTAAATTCTGCAATAAATTGAAAAAAAATATGGTTAGTTTCGTATCCAAACAAAATTTCAATCAGTATTCGTGAATCAAGTGCGCTTTGTCAGCTTAATAGTTTGTGAAAGTTTATGCTAGACTGTCAGGTACTCACGACCGATTGATTTTAGTTAGAATAATGTTTTGAAAGTCCGTATTCTCTTCATACTATTTGATTAATACGGGTTTCTAATCTGCATTGTTAGATGTTTTTATTGGAATTCAATAATCTACTCAATGTTGGCAGTAGTGTATTGTAAAGCAGCAACATAATAGACTTATAATTTTCTAATTTCTTCATAAAACAGTGAAGTATTCCGCGTTTGCATTTCTCAAGTAAACAAAACTAATTCCAGGACCTGATTTAAGTTAAAAAGATACTTAGAACTATGTAAAAGTGCTTTAATATTTATAGCTAAAAATCTATTTTAGTCAATTTAGTAATATTTCTAAGATTACTAGTACGAATATGGAACTCTTAGTTTAACAGCAGATTTAATAATACTAATAATATTAATAAAATAATAGAGATTGTCTAATAGAACGGTTCAAATTTATTTCCAGTATTCTGTTAGCTTATACGAAAAGAGCAGAACGCCTTGTTAAAGTGCCTGACCAGTGAGATTATTGTGGGAAAAGGAGGGGATGAATGGTAGGAGGGATTGCTATGGAGCCCCGGCATTTGTGACAACTCGAACGTTGAGTGGGGACCATCAAATTGAAAATAGTTGCGACGAGCGAATGTTTTTTTAGTGAACTGAAGAACTGAGTTGCGTCTGGTGTCGGTTAACAAATGCATTTCAAATTTGCCAAGCTAAATAGAAGGAGAAGACCAACTGAGGAGTGGGGAGTAAATGGGTGTGTGGCTTGCCAGTTGTCAAGTGGTTGCTCATGGCATGTCCTGGGTTAAATGGTGCTGCAGCTGGTTAGTTTCGAGTGTTGGCTACAGAAATACGCGCAGAGAGAAAGAGATTCAGAGTTTTCTTAAAGCATCATTGAGTTCTAATCAATTTATGTAGCTTGGAAATGAAAGGGACAAAAAGAGACAAAGTCAGATCGAGATTAGAGACGAAAAGAAGAGCAGTTCATGCAATTAAAGTTAAGAGCAGCTAAACAAGCATAAAGTTTAAGCACCGTCTTGGTAAGCCGCGAAGTGGATTAAAAGTTAGCTCAACTATAAAACCAGGCGATGTCATTTTGAGCATTAGATGAAGTGGAATGACAAGATATAGTACACGAGTACCGAGGAGTTCCTTCCAACAACAGCCTCAAGCTACGTAATTAGTGAGTGAAATTCAAGATCCAGTGATTAAACTGATAACAAGATACATAACATGCTCAATATGTCTTAGCTTGGAACTCTAAGGGAATCTAGTCAAACTAGCCTAACGAGTGTTTTCTGTCTTTGTGCTGAATCTTTTCCGCTTTCATATCTTTAATTTGTGTAAAGGCACGGAAGCAAGCAAGTCAGAATTTACTGCAAATATTTGAAGCATATCATCAACATGCTAAGCAAGTGTTCTAATTTGTGTCTTAACAGATGCACGCACAGCAGCACTCAAACTCAGTCTTCCATTCAGATCCTTCCCTTTCTCATCTCCCCTCAAATCCATCTACATGTAGAGCTCACGTCAAGCTTCTTGCCAGTTGGTTTCATTATGTTTATGGCTGTTGCTGCTTCCCTTTCATATTTATGTAGGTGGCAGACGGCAAACCAACTCATTAAGCGTAAATATGTTGGCGGTGGGCAATGGAAAAAAATTAGAAAACGATAAAATTGCGGAATAAATCACTTAAGCGTTGAAAAATGTAATTAACGACAAAATGATAATGATGCGACGTAACGCGTTTTCCGTAGAGACACGACATATAACTTCAATGGTGGAGAGGGAGCTAGGGAGGGAGATGCTGTGGAAGCTACAACCATGGCAATATGGTGAGATACGCAGTGTTAATAGATATTGCCAGCGGTTGGCACGCATAGTATGTGGGTCTGTGTGTGTGTGTCCGTGAGTTGTGGATGGTTTTGCTGTCAAGACGACCTACTAATCACCCGCTCAGTGCGACGAGAGCGGACGGTTCGCCATTCTACAGTCTACATTCCCCAGTTGCCAGTTGCCAGTTGCCTGCCAACGGTTGAGCGTCTGAAAGGTCATTAGGCGACGCGGGCGACTCGGAAAACCGGCAATAAAACGACAAAGCCCAAGACCAGACACACAAAGACAGCGGCATAAGGAAAAGATAAAATAGCATCAGCAGCAGGAGAAGCAGGAGGATGGTGAACTGGCGTTGCGCGTATCCTTTATGCTTTATGTGCGGCATCCGTTGCAGCCACAACAGAAGCATAAGCAGCAGCATTTCTTGCCAATCTCTCTTAGTCTCTTAGTTCTCCCACTACTTACTGGCCGTGCCCCAAGTCTGCCATGTCGGGTTCACACCTAAAGCCTACCTAACTGGGTTTGTTGCCATGTAATTGCTGTAGTTGTTATTGCTGTGTTGCGGCTGCTTGCCTATTCGCACTTATAGCAACGTCAACGTCGACGGGAAGGGGAATAGGAAAGGGAAGGACTGCCGGTTGCATTACCTCGAACAGGATGCAGGATATATAGTGTTTAAATTGCTTAAGCCAAAGCTTTAAGCATTACCAACTGCAACTGCATTTGCATTTTGTGTCTGCAGCCCTGGAGCTCGTCTCTGGCTTGTTTACAATTTAAATCGAATTTCCTGTTTGTCGTTAAATATAATTCAAAAAATGTTTCCTCTGCAGTGGATGAATAAGCATTGCTTGAAGTCCCAGAGCAATTGAGATTCTTCTATTATTATAGTGATAATGATTTAGTATATTATAAACTATCGTAATGGAACTTCAAATACTCTAAATCTATATTTTTTCAATTGCTCAGTTGCTGCAAGGAAAGTTTAGTTTTTAAGATTATTTTTATCAGTTAGATGGAAAATTTCTCAATTTAGTAAGCGTTATCCCATGAATCGTTTGAAATAGTATACTCGTAAATAAGTATTAGAATAGTTGGATGATAGTTTATCGCTTTCTCTTATTTGAGGTTCAACTATAATTTAAATTCTATGTTTGGCTATTATAATGAAGGTTAGACTTAGTATACTTGCTAACTGTTATAACAATATAATATTATAATTGAAGTCTCCTTACATTTCCGTCCATAGCTTTAAGATTTCTATTTCTTCAGCATTATTACAATGACTAAAATATTGTAAAAGCTAGACTGCAATAATTTAACGCTCAGTGTCTTCGATATGCATACAGATTCAATTTCTCAATTTTCTCCGTTATTTGAAATTTATTACCTGATTGGCACAGGATAGTATCCATGTAGAGTTGGACAATCAGCAAGGTAGCCTGGCAACTGATAATTAAGGGGCAGACATGGCCTTCTCCCACAAAATCCTACTTATTGCCTCCTTATTTACCACTCATGTACTAATTCTGGCCGTAATTTACCTGAATGAGCCGTTGCTATGAACCTGCAACTAAAGCTTCTTACATGCTCATGTTGCTAGGGTTTAAGGATGCAAGCTTTGCGAACGGAAAATGTAAAGTTAAAAATTCTAGGGAAATATATACACATCTGGTTGTGACCGATTCCTAGTTGTGGCTGCTCGCTGATTGCAATTTTCAATGCGATTGGACTACAAAAAAATGGCAGTGATTTCAGTACGTAGAATTTACAAAGAATTGAATGCCAATAAGCAGAGTAGGCAACACGTGCAATTCGACAACAACATCAGCAACAATATGAAGTAAACGGCAAAGGCCAAAGCACAAAAACAACAACAATAGGTGACCAGAGTGGACTAGTGCAATAAAAGAAATTCTGCGAATATTTCAAGCCAGTTACGAGTCAGGCACACAGGGCGTATGTGCAATTTTACTGTGTGTGAATACGCACACATACACGAATATTAAAGCAATTTCGCTATAAGCACCTTATGCCAGTTGCACAGTGCTGGTCTGCCATACAGTGTGGCAAAAGATCAAATGAAATTAATAAGCAACTTAACAGGAAACTCCTAAGAAATTACGAGAATCGATGATACTTTTGTAGCTTAAAAATATCGATAAAATAGACTTTTCCCATAATAAAGTAAAATCAACACAATTATAAATAATTAAGTTAAGTGAAAGTTTTACAAGTTTCCTTCAATTAATTTCGTTAAGTTGAAATAAATGTTGTATGAGTTGACGCACTTTAAAGTCTTGAAACTGCTCAGATCTTCGCCTGGGGGTTAAATATGTGAAGCTCAGTGGCTTTGAATGGAAAACTTTGCAAGAATATTTTTGAAAATTTGCTTTTCTGTTGAGAGGATATTGAATTTTGTGTAAGTATTCATTGCAACGTAACCCAATGTGCATTGGTATGACTGCTCGCTGCTCCTGACTGGCTGCCTGGCATGCCTTTTAGTGGTCTTGGTGCTTAGCGTGTGATTTATAACAGCAAAAAGGATCCAAAGCCAGCAGGAAGCAAGGGAAGCAAAAAGCAGTAGTGTGTGTGTATGTGTGTATGTGTGTGTGGCCAAGAGCACGTAACTGTTAGCCGGTTTCCCCATTTCCGGTTGTCATGTGCATCCAAACCGACCAGAAGATTGTGGACTATTTGCTTGCTCCTGCTGTGCTTGACTCCTGCTCTGGCAATTGAAGTTTCATCTTGGAACACAATTTGGCCCAGGCCGCAGTTGGCCTTTCTGATATATTGCCCAATTCTCGTTGCCTTGATTGAGCCCCAACTGCAACTGCAATTGCCATTTCCATTTCCATTGCTACCATTGCAAAAGTTAATCAACAAAACAATAATCAGTCGATGTAATCGCAAAGCCGATTGATTTATTATGCAAACACAGTTGACTCTCAAGTGCAATAGTTGCAAAGGCGAAAGGGGAATGAAGTAAACTGACAGAGGCTTAGCTCGACCGGTTTTTAAGCGCTTGGTAAACAGTTATTAATTACGCGACTGACGCTTTGCTCTGGCTTATACAAATACCATAGCCGCCACTTACCGGCGCTGCTGGCTTTGCAAATTAATCTGCTTTGATTGTCATTTGATAAACAGTCAGGCGGTTGAGTTGTCAAAGAAATGACAGCAAAAATTGATATCATTATTATTAACAATGAATTGCGAAGGCAAATGCTTTCTGCTTAACAATATTTACATAAATTATAGATAAACATATAGACTTGTACTTACCACATCGATTAACTGTGACAGCCGCAGACCCATTTTGACCGTCAGACGATCTGAGTTGTTGCCAACGGGTCGTATGAGTCGATTGTAGTTGCTTAGAAGATCGTCGTACAGACGCTTCGCATCTGGGTTGGCCAGACCGCCGGTGGCAAAGTGTAGTGCTATAAATACAGCTGCAAACAGCACGCTACCCATCTTAGGCCAGGTCCAACCCTACAAAAGAAAGAAAAGGATAGAAACATAGACCTTATGAGCATATCAAGTGTTTTGCATTGCATTTTGTTTAGCATCCACTACTTGCAAGTGTTTATTTATTTATATATTTATTTAAATTTTCTCTCATGTTCTGGCATAAGTTCTTTCTGCATGTGGAAATGCTGCAAGTCATAAATTTTGCAAAAGTGTCAAAAGTATTTGAGCAGAAGACAGCACCAAATGCGCAACGAGAGCTGCTTCGTTGCAGTCATAAACACCATTTAATCTTTGGCTCAAACACTCAAGATGGCCAAGATGTGCATGTATTTGTATATGTATGTATGTATGTTTTTCTGTGTATGTATGTTAGTTGCATATCAGTGGATGCCTTTATCCACGTTGGTCCTTCTACAATTTGCTACACGACCATATATGCACTTAACATTTTTGTTATTGTTCAGGAAATAATCCCAACTCTAAAATCGCCCTTTCTCCCACACAGAGAGACATCTCTAGCTCCTGGCTTTGGTGAAAACTTTGGACTTAATAACTGACAAGCACAACTGCTGAATTTGTGAGAAGCTACATTAAGCACAAACAAGCAATTATGTTATGCTCATTTCTTTTATGCATTCCCACAACATGATGTCTCCCTATTTTCTTTTGCCAGTGTGTACAGTGTACACTGTGCAGGCCAATTATCAAAAGTGCGCAACATTTTTGTTTTTGTTTTTTGCCATGACAATTTTTGTGCATAAAAGCTGAAATGTTATTTCTTGAAAGTAATAATAATACTCGTAAATATTGTACATATCACAAATTGTTATCCTTGTTTGTTATTGATTCTGGTAATTGGCCAATGCGACTCTGGGAATACACATGTATCTGTATCTGTATCTGTATCTGTATCTGTGTGTGTGTGACTGTATTTATATGAGTGTTGTGTATACAATCTATTAGAAAATTGCCTTACTAAAGGCGGTTATTGTTATGTAATGGTAAACTAAACAGATTTGTTGATTTATCAAATTAACTATTGTTGGATGATAAAATCATTAATAAAAATAATAATTACAATTACAATTTTGTTATTAAAATTTTTAATTTATATGAATATATTTTAATTATACTACAACTCATTAAATGACCATTTGCCCATATGACAGCTACTATATCCAATCCGACTCGTTACGACTACGTGCAAAAACAATTATGATAAATATAAAATGATACGATATAAGTATTATCAGAATTATATTGAAATGTTTGCTTTGTTTTGGCTGTGAAAATGTTTTCTTTTGTAAGATATAACTAATGACAAGTGACATGTACTTTGAACAATTTTTTGTCGTCATTTTAATCTATACATACACTTGTTATGTGTGTGAATGAGTGTGCATGTATGGAGTACGTGAAAGGAAATTGCAAATGAGGCTGCTGCCATTTACACCCGCATCATCTAGATCAGACTAATCAAATTAATCAACACGCGTTCTCCATGCTTAGGTGCGAAATTAATTATGCTAATTTTATGTTAATGGTTTGTAATTTGATGGCATTGATTTGACATTAACTCTGTTGCTGTCTCGGCTCTGCGGCATATAAAAATCTACATTCAGCGATAAATCAGATCAAAATTGGCCGACCATCTTGTCTGCATAATTCAGCGCTTATGTCTGAAGTGACACGTACACGTGTCAGTGACCGCAATAACAAAACAACAACGAAAAGCACACAAACACACACATACGTACTCACGGAGGCACATACAAAATGGCGACACAGACACACATATTAAGAGGGAGAGAGAGAGGTGAGGGAAGATGCGAGAGAGAGAGAGAGACAACTTGATTTCTGCCACAAAGAGCAACAGAAAATGAATATCATTTGACAGCTATTTATGTGCCTTTTAGTTGGCAGATTATTTCATTTTCATTCCCATTTTCATTCCCATTTCCTCTCTCATTTTCATATAAGCATTTATATTTAGATTTATTTATTATTTATTTATTTTGACGCATACAAATTTCATGCTACGCACACACTCAATGTTTGTCAACGCTGCGTATGCGCAATATTATTTGCTGACGGTTTATTAATACTTTTATACTTTGTAAGCATCAATAATAAGTCAAAAGGGTTTGGTCATTCAAATATACTATATACCACACATGTGAATAATGAAAATGAATAGATAAAAGAGTCAAAGCTGATGGTATAAAAATCTATTATATGTTGGCATTACTAGAATGAAAACAGGTTCAACTGTTTAAATAGAGTATAGAATTTATAAATGCAATATAGACGCAGAGAGGGATAGAGAAGACTATTCAAGTTAGAGCTAGAGTCAGAAAATTGGCGTAGGGGGATTTGAAAATCGCAGCTTTTAAAGCCACAATGGAAGTGCAATTATTTGCAGTAAGCTTGCAGTAACTTTGTTCGTTTCAGCAAAGTAGTCATGTGATTACCACATAAATGTATATATAAATACAAGTGTATATGAAAATATATCTATTACAGACAATTTTGTTGTGGCTTTCTATACACTACTTCGGTTTATTAGCACTTTTGCTTGGTTTCGCCTGCATCAAATATAATATGAAACAAAACCGCACAGACAGCGCACAACATTTGCTTTGCAATAAAAATAAAACTCGAAATAACAGACCAACATTGTGAAGTAGTTAGATGCACACACATACACAGATACACACTTATTTACTTATATGTAGTTGTATATTAAATGCACTCGACGTGCACAATGGCTACAATTTCAATCACTTCCCCGACCAAAAAGTGGCAATAAAAACACTCGTAAAGCGAAACGTAAAATAGTTTCATCCTTTGAGGTTAACATGCTTTTTTTCTCTACTTTTTTTCTTGTTTATGTCTCTATACCCTGTAGCCATAAAAGTGCCCAAAAATAGAATAAATGTAAAAATAAAAAATTAATTTTATTTAAGAATTCTTTAAACTTTGTTTTTAGTTAAAATATATTAAACACATTTTAAATTAGAAATTATATTTTGGGTTTATTCAAATTGATCAACACAATTTAATATTCTTTCTTTAATTCACGAATTGTAGATCAAACCATAAATAAGGGCGCAAAATAAGGGGTGATAAGCTTCTCATATATCGTATATAATTTATACGAAGACTTTGCATAAGACTAAACGAATCCATGGCAACTTGTTTACAGGGCATTCATTTATCAGGAAAATAGAAAGAAGGAAAACAGAAACTATTAGTAAGCTGGTCGTCAATTCGTTTGTAATGAGCTGTTCGTTTTGTTTTTGCTCTGTGCCAAAATGAAAATGTCTCTCATCGTGGTAAATATTTGATGTCAATTTGGCTGTTGTTTTTCTTGTTGTTGGTAATGCAACTGCCTCTGTTTATTTGCAATTTTTAAGTGTAGTAAATTTTTTAGCAGGCATCTTGGCAGTACCAACAAACAACCCAAGCAACAATAACAAAAAATTTCGACAAAGCCGGAAATGACGTCGGTGGCGAGTCAACTTCCGTCTCTGTTCATGGACTCTAGTATGTGTATGATTGTATGTATATAGTATTTGAAAGAGCCATGCAATTTTCCAGTCGAGCTCGTTTTTCATTTCCTTGTTATTTGTTTTGCATGCGCACCCATGACTTTTCTCTCTTTCTCGCCTTTCATACTTTTTTTGGGCTGATATATTAACATGGTCGCGATGCCAGCTGCCATTTCGAGCATTGTTTGTTGTATTTGTTTGTGTTGCCAAAGATTGCAATTGTAATTGAATTTCAGTCGACATACACTGGGTTTAATTCTTCGCACATGTGTCATGATGTCTCTTTCAATTTAAAGATTCCACATGAGCACAGCTCAGCTCTCCCTATGAACTTAAGTATCGTAGTTGTCTTCTTATTGTTTCTTTCTATCAAAAATACATACTGAACTAAGTACATATAAGATGAATAATATCATTATTACGGTTTGAATATAACTCCATTGCATTGTATTGTATGTAGAGTTAATGTTTTGCATTCGATCATCTTTATAATTTGATCATATTACGGATAAATAATTGCTTCAGTGTAATTATTAAAAAAAGAATTGAGAAACTCGGAAAACTTAACCTCATGGGAATAAAATTATATCTTATAGCCTTTCCCTCTTAACAAATGTTTTTTAAATTAATATTTAAAGGCTCAGCCCAAAATAAATTACACATAGTTATTCAATTTAAATCGCATTACAAATTCATTCTGACAGACGATTTTCGAAATTCCACTACGTGGGTGGTATATTTAAAGAAAATGATTGTTTTTGCCGAAGCTGGCGTTAAAAGTTCTGCCAAATAAATAAATGATTAAAATACCCAAAAGTTGGAAAAATGTAAGTATACTAATCGAAATAATAACTTATGGTGCGCTAGAAAGGACGTGTTACATACACACATACGTATTTTGTATTTATCTCTGTAACTTAAATTGTTTAGCTGTCAGTTGGACTTCAACTTGCTAGTTTACCCTCTTCTTAGGATTCATATAATCGAGCCATCATTAGCTGGACCGCTGCAATACCCTAATTATGTAAATATCTTGCAAATCATGTCGGAAAATAAGCAGCATTTACGAGTTAAAATCATTTATATTTCTCCCCTATTTGTATATTTGAACATATCATGAGTGTATTCTGCTTTTGCTAATGACAGTTGTGCTCGTACAATAAGATAAACAATTTGTTTGTAGGCAAATACTTGAAACATTTTCAGCGAGGTTTATTTCGAGTACATGGCCTGTGGCAATTCAGCACATAGCATCGAGAGCCAGCTGTATAATGAAAACCACACATAGAAGCACAAATACATGTACATATCGTAAGTATGTGAAGGTATCCAGGGGAAAGCTAGAAGAAGGCTAAAATACCAGTTTGGCTTTTTATGTAAAAGTAAAAGCAGAAATTTGGTTATTTGAACTTTGTGCTCAGTCGGTCGGTCGGTCGGTCGGTCTTTCGGTCTTTCGGTCGGTCCATGGCCCCCTTAGATAGGTAGCTTGTTAAACATTCTTTGGGGTTTTTATTTTTCAGCGCTACCTGCGCTGCTGCTTTTCTCTGCCAAAGGAAAACTTCAACTTGAAACATGAAAATTTGCATATGATAAGCAAATAAGCAGCCTTGTCGTTTTTGTTGTTGCTACTGCTGCTGGCAGGTAACTGGCAAAAGTTTTATTAGATTCTTAGTTCGAAGAGCTGACGTGGTGAGATGGAAAATGGGGGAGAATGCGCTCCTGTGGCTTGGCTGAGGTTATGAAAATGCTCGCGCTCAAAAGCGAATGTCAAAAAGTATGCGAAACATTTGAAATTATTTTTGCATAAATAACGGCAAAACTTTGCCAGCCTCATGTGAGTTTCTGTGTCTGTGTATGGTAAAAAGGGTTCGCAAATGAGCTGAAACATCAAAACATTAGCACAGCACGAGCGTCAATTGAATGGCATGAGAATTGGGCAACAGCAACAGTAACAGCATCAGCATGAGCGGGAACCTTTGGCCAATGGCAAAGAAAAGCCGCTTAGAGCCCACGCCCATTGCTGCTTCCAGTCACTTGAGGAGTGCAAATGATGTGCAAATATGCGTGAAGTACAGTGCATAACATGTCAGCCCGACAACGTGGCGTATGTGCAACTTCGAGTGCTTCGATCTTTCAACAAAGAACACAGAAGCAGTTTTGTCATATTATACTTATTTGTTACATGCACAGCTGGAAGGGTGTAGTTGTGAACGGTTTGTGGCTCGACTACCTGGAAGGCAGGTGTATGCAGCACCTTTGCTTTCAGGGGTCTCGACTTTATTTTAAATAATATATTAGCATTTATTGTCTGTTGCACTCAGTGAGCCTTTACGGTGTCAGCAAAAGAGTGATAGGGGACTGAAGACAGAAGAAAGTTAGTTTCACTAAGTGCTTTGTAAAAGAGACGTCATTGCAAGTGGAAGCAAAACGAAAAATACTGCATCATCGGATTATGGCATGTCAGGTACGATTGCTCTTCAGCTGGCAATTAGGAAATATAGTTAATTAAATTCAGAAAGCGACAGCTTAGGATTTAGCAGTTGAAGTATAGATTTTATGTTCAAGTGGAGAGCATACGATTCATTAGTCAACTCTCATTAATGAAGGAGCACAGAATGATTCTTAAGTTCTGACTATTCCACTTGAATGCACTTTTCTCTGTAGTTAATTTGCTCGGAAGCTTCACTCGAAATCAAGCCAAGCAAAGCCAATGACAGCAACTACTGCAGGGGGAAAATATCACAAAATACCAACTATTGTGTATGAGAGTTACCCTCAAGCCAAAGCTCAAATGCGCTGGCACTTAAACCAATTGAGCTTTAAACGCTGACATAGTAACTTGTAGCCAAGACAGCTCATATATCTCCACAGCAGACGCCGCAGGGAGCTCAATCGCACAATTGATATCAATGTAGATGCGAGTGTGTATATGAATGAACATAGGATAGGGGAAACGCATCTCACTTATGGCCCGTCGCACAATTGAACACATTGCATTTGAGTAGCTGCTGTGCTGCTTTTGGGGAAATTGAAATCAATTTACACTTGTATTATGCTGTTTACTTATCAATGAACATCCAAAATGCCAAACTGTTGCGCCACACAAAAGGCCAATTGTCAGTTTGTGGCAGGTGGATGTGGTCATAACTATGCAGCATTTGTGTTGAGCCAGCGGCTTTATGGTAAAACTTTCACTGCAAACTCGTCTCTAACCCCGATCAGGCCATGGCAAAAACACAACAGCGCTTTTATATGGCCGTAAAAAAAGTTTGATACAGCCCCCGCAGGCTGTGCCCAGTTAATTATGTTTTTGCAATGAAATTTACATAAAAAACGTCAAAACAGCAGACATTATAGTAGATTCTCAGGTGTCTAAGACGTAGGCTATACATCAAAGTTACTGCCCTACTCCGAAATCTTTAGTGAATCAGCACTAGGTGAAAATTTAATAAGTGAATTAAGTAAACATAAATTTCTGACAAACTGACACCAAGAGTGACACTGTGGACCACGAATAAAGCAAATATTTACTTGACTTCTTATATTTTTCTAATGAAACTAACTAATGAGGGAAAGAAGGAGATTCTTTTTCTTTAACAACAAGATATTGCAGCAAAAAGTTGGAATTTAATAGGAAATTCAGAAGAAATTTGACTTGATTATACTTAAGTTGATAATAACATGTATCCAATCTTCTAAATCTGAACTAGTTTTAAACTGTACAAGCACAGTTACCACTTGAGATAATTGGACATTATTATTTGATTTAACATTCAAATTAGTGGTACATTTTATAAATATGAAGATCGTAACAGTTTCTCATTTCTGTCTGTGGTTGTTAGTATGTTTCGGGGTAAGCGATGTTGCTAAAATGTTGTTACTGCTTCATATACGAAACAAAATACTTGGCATATTTTTTGAGGCAGCCAGCAAAGTTGATGCAGCACTTTCTTTTTTTTTTTTTTATATATTTTCGCTGGTCCAAAAAAATGCGCTGGCTGAAGAATTTTGAGACTTGCGGCTACGAATCAGCATGCCAAAAAGCAAATAGTGAAGCCACGCCCCAGAAACCATGACTGGAAATATGTAGGTTGCCCGGCCATAGCCCTGTTGCTATTCCCCAGCTACACCCACTCCCCCTTGCATCCTAAAGTAACGCCCACATTTGCTTTTGGTACTGCGCTATCCGTGAACTAGTTTTGAGTTCGCTTTAAATTATCTTTTGATGCAAAAGGCAGCGGCAGGCGGACGAAAAGAGCGCGTCTTTCTGGGCATGGGCATGAAAACGAATTGCCGCAGGTGTCAAAAATACACAGACAAAGTCAATTTGCGCTAGTAGATGATAGGACACGGAGAGGAAGACAGAGCGAGGCAGCCTGAGGAGTTTGCTAGCGTGTGCTGCTCATTACGCGGCGCCTTTGATGTGCAGCAAGCCGACAAAAGTGCCAGCAGCAACAACATTACAAGCGCTAAGTGCCCCTGCGTTCGCTGATTATAATCACGATGATATGCATACACACACGAGATAGTAAATAACTTTGGGGTGGCAGAGGAGGTAGGGAATTAGATGTTAACAATGAAAAACCGCACAAGTGTCTAACGCACTTTGATGTCACGGTTGTTTTTCGATTGTGGTGAAACCACAACACCAACTACTACAACAATAACAAGAATGTCACTAGCATCCCTACAATCCAATTTAAATAACGCATATGACGAAACAGTAAGGTAGTGCGCATATTGCTGTTGCTTCTTAATGCATACAAATGTTGCACTAACTGCAATTTTCCAAGCATATACATATATGAGAAGAACAAAAGAAGGGGGAAAGATGGGAAAGGCAACACCCTGTGATCTGCTCGACACAATATAAAATCAACACACGTCATTTTACAGTCACCTTTAGTAGCAACAGTCCCACATCAAAAGGAAGAAGTTGCCACTGCAACTTGCGTTGTTCCCCGACAAATTTCCCAACATCAGACCAGTCATATTTCCACATATCGGAGACGATGTCGATGTCCAACTCGTTGACTGTACTTAAATATAATTCACTAGAGAAACGCAACCAAGAAATAAACATAAAATTTAGAGTAACTGTCACATAGTTTGTACTTTACTTAATGAACAGGAAAAGGTTGCCGCCAGGTTGAGGGGAGATCCCATGTGGCCAAAGACGAGCAGTTTGGTCATAATGCTCTATCTACCGCAATTACAACTTGGTTATGGTTACTATAGCACTCATCATGTTTTCTTCAATGAAAGTGCTAGAATTCTTTAACAATGCATAAAACCGGCCAAAATAAAATTATTGGTGATATTTACACAGTGATCTAATCTTTGCAAGGCCTGTTAACTATTGCCAGGTTGTTCACTAATTCAAAGCTGAAAAGTTGGGGTGTTTTTTCTTTGCTTTGTCCTTGAAGTTGATTTTACAATTTTAGTTCGAAATTTCGATGTTTCCATTGTTCTACTGTATGGGGTGTTATTTGCCTGTTTCAGCAGGCAGGCACATTAAGTGTATAAGAACATTGTTGCTTAGAGTGATGAGCTAATATGCCATAGAAAACAAGACTTACAATCTGTATGCAACTTGTGGCAAATACCTTGAGTTTGAATATGTGTAAAAGCATTTCAGAGCAAGGTATCGACTTTGCCCAAGCATTGTAACTAGTTCCTAAATTGGGTATATTTTGAACATGAATTACAAAATTTGAATGGCTCTGAATTACTTCTTTTCTATTGCGCACAATCATTGAAAATTGATGGTAATGTGAAATGAAGGTATCGCTGAGTCAACCTAAATGTATGTTATCTTGTCGATACTTTTGCAGCTACAAGTGTTGCTGAGAAGGCTGTCAAAAATCAAATTGATGGTCCCAGTTGAACAGGAACAGCATAAAGCAGAGAAGTGCTAGACAGGCTGTTGAAAAGGCTTTTTGCCTGCTTTTGATAGATAGACAAACTTACTGAAAAAATGGGAAACAATGCCCCCAAGCAGAGTGTGGCAACTGGCTGCTGGAAAGTCAGAGGCGAGTGGGTGTGTATGTCTACATTAATCAAATTGGCATAACCTGAAAGGAATTCCCAGCATTGTCAGAGATTTCTACACAAATAAGTGGCCAGACTCATATGTGGGATGGCGTGCCACGTGCTGCAACTGCTGTCAGCAGCAATTTGTGTCCTTTAGATATACACAATATATTTATGAGTTAATTAACGTTGCAGGCGATTCACAGGAAGAGAAGGCTCCACGTCAAATGGACTCCCCCATCTCATTTTGTCTCGCTTTCACATGCTCCACTTGGCGATGCGGCCATTGTTGATTATAATTAATGTTCTCTTGTGTGTACCGGAAACGGAAATGAAATTGTAGCAATTGCAACCGATCCCCCATTTGCTTTAAAATGCAATGCAATTTTAGTTGTGCTTCATCAATTTCGCTTTTATGTAACAAACTGCGACAATTTGGCGATTATTAAATCGGGTCAAATTGCAGCTTCTAGAGCACTTCAAAGTCCCCTAGCCAAGTGTGTAAGTCTGTGTAAACGTGTATATCTGTGTGTGTGTGTGTGTGGTTGGGGTGACTGCGGTTTCCTCTGGCCGCAGGCTGCTGCTGCTACTGCCTCTACCGTTGCATGGTAGTCGTAACTCGTTCATAGCTCATAAACGGTGCTAATATTGAGTGTCGATTTTCACTTCACATTTTTCTACTATGCGGCCAGGACATTGCACCGCCATGCCTGCTCGTCCTGTCGATAAATGTGTGTGTGTGTGTTTGAACAATGCAGCTGTTGTGTTGTCGGCTGCGACCCGCTTTTTGTACAGTTCAGCCGCTGATGACAACGACAACGAGGACAGTATGGAGCCACACCAACAACGACTCCGTCGGCGTCAGTGCCATCGTCAGAGACGACAACGACGACGTCGACGTCAGCAGCTGCTTCATTACGGAAGCCGAGTATCCTGTTAATAGTTTAACATAAACTGTGGTAAAAAGTGCACGCCGTTTGCCGGTACTTTATTGATTATCGTTGTCACTGGCACTGTGCAAGACACTTAACACTAAACTGCATTTACTCCGCACTCGCAGCCCTGTAAGCGGAAGTTGACACACTTAAAAAATGGCTCTTGGGTTGCCATGGCTACATCTGCTGCTGCAGCTGTTCATTGGCATAGAAAATGTTCATGACAAGCCTCTGCCAAAGCAATTCATAAAAATTCACTCTGAAGGGTTCAATTGAATGTAGAGCTTTTAAAATATACTTGTGTTTATGTACTAAGAAACTGTTATACTGTTAAATACATGTGTGTTTTTGGTTCATGTAATGAACAAATTTGAGTATAAACTCAACTCTCAAATAACTTAAAACAGATTCGTATACACCCCTTAAGGAATAAAACAAGGGAAAATGCTACAATTGAGTTACACAAAAACGTAAAAAACAACTTCAAAACAAGCCGATCAGTCGAGCGAGCGCGACAGTAGGATAGCCTGTGCAGGTCTTCAAAGAAAAGTATTTTCATTATAATGGGATTTAAATATATCGCTTGAAGTCGATTTTGCTTGCATCGAGAGTAGGTAGCTTGCGATAGTCTGGCAACATTGGATTGCGGATATTGATTGTTTATGTTTAGAGCCACAGCAGACGAAAGGCAAATCAAACATACATGAACAAACGCGTCTTTTCGTTCATTATATCGTCGGGCGGCGCAGCGACTGCGCTGCTACTGCGCTGCAACGCATCTGCATAAATTTGTTTCTTGAATAACTTCTGAGTTCAATATCCGATCGTACTGAAATTTGTAGCACAAATTGAGAGTAGGATACTTGCCATGTGTGCCAAATCTCAAGTCTCCAGCTTTAAAATTGCTTATGTTATGGGGATTTTTCTAATTTTAAAACCAACGGGACATGATATCGAAAATTGAAAATAAACTTGATCTGCGTATGGTATTCAGGAACCTACATTCCAAATTTGAAGTCTCTAGCTCTTATAGTTGCTGAGATCCACGCGTTCATACAGACGGACAGACGGACAGACGGACGGACAGACGGACGGACAGACGGACAGACAGACGGACAGGTGTCAATCGACTCGGCTATTGATACTGATTAATAATATATATACTTTATAGGGTCGGAGGTGCTTCCTTCTGCCTGTTACATACATTCACACAAATTCATTATAGCCTTTTTTGCCCATTTTTAATGGGCACAGGCTATAATTAATAAAAATTAAATAAAAATTATAGAATTTAGAGATACCGTTAAAATTATGTAATTGATAATTGTAATTATGACTTTGCTTTAAATATAAGTTTACTTTGTAAATAAAATAAATATAGTATATTTGTCTATTACATATGATCGCCGGATTCATATAGATTTATACACACTGATATTATTTTCAGTTGCTTAATTAAACGTAAGAAAATAATTACAGTAACAATAGATAAGTAGATAAAGTAGCTTTAATAAGCTTAATAAACTATGATCGGCTAAAGTAAATATAGAAATTGTTATTAAATTAAAAAAATATATATTTCAAAATTCTATCGAAAATGTTTCTCTTAACACTTGACTTTACATTACCGCTTCTAAAAGTAGTAAATCATTTATTATATCATAACTCATATCCTATTATTATCATGTAAAATAGAGGAGTAGCTCCAGTAGATTAAAGAGTTTTAATTAATTAAAGCAATACAATACAATTCATAAGCTATCCCCTGTTTCATTTAATTTATGTTCTGTTTGTAATTAATTTATATACACTAGTTGATACAATTATGTTGACACATCTTCCACTTGTCTTTCCATTCCTTCAGATTTAAACTAATGTAAATTTTGAAACATATTTGTTGCACAAGTGACCGCCATATTCAAATAAGCGTATTTTTTCAGAACAAACTAATAAAATTATTTTGTTCTTTAGAATTATTCTTTTTACTCGAAAATTATAACTTTCTTGTTTAAGAAAAATTCCTGCGAATGGATATAAAGTCTGCAATTATTCTTTATGAATAAAAACAATCTTACTATCAATAAGTATGCAAAAAGACAATGTATATAAAAAGGTTTTTTTAAATCGATCAAAGCCATTTAATAAATCAATGTTTTCAACATGCATTTGACAAGCAAAGTTATACAAAGATAGTTTAAACGAGTATACTATACTAAGAAGACAGTATGAGTAAACACAGAGTTCACACACGCTCTCGTTGAATTCTTATCGAGAATGGACAGCAAAGTTTTTGCGCCATGTGTCTTGGACACGGTATAGAAGGTCATAAATTTAAATCAAATGACTTGACAGGCTCAGAAGTGTTCGCTAAATTATCTATTGGCCGAGTTCTGTAGCAGCTGCTCAACAAAGAACTTGGACAGAAAACGGTTAGGGCCGTAAAGAGTTTGAATAAAAACGTCTACAGTTTTACAAGAAAAGTTTTGATTTATACGTTGTAAACAGGACGCGAATGAAGTAATTATGAGTGATGTCGTCTTTGATATTGATTGATATCAATTGGGTCAATTGTGGGCACAATGTAATTATTGTTGAAAAATTAAAAACATATGTTGTCGATCCCACTTCATTATGTTTCAATTAGCGCACCTGGGATATCAATAGACGAGCAGTTTGTTTGATTAACGCTTTTGCATTGACGTTGTTTACATTGGTCGTGGCATATTTTATGATGTGTACGTAGTATGTTGTAATCAATAAATGAATCAATGACAGCTAATTAATCCCATAGTACAAGTAAGCCCATACACATACCATTACATTCACACAGCATACGTGTGAGCGAAAGTGTTTGTGTTTGTATTTGAGCTCGTCCTTGCGGCATTTTAAATGAAATTTTATTTGCTATGAAAGGGCAAAAGAGTAAAATAAATTAAAAATTCATTAGCATTTAAGTGACATGGCGTTGCAACACGGACGCAAATTCTTTTCAACGGAATGAAAGAGAGAGAGAGAGAGAGAGAGAGAACTGGCCAGAATTAAAAAAAAACTTCAGCTCACTTCCCTTTCTCTCCCTTATTGCCCGTTGAGTTATTCACAACAATTGCAATTAAAATCTTCCAACACAAACCAAATTTATTTGCTGTGTTATTTCAGTGCACAGCTGTTAAAACATACATGTATGTACCTATATGTGTATATTTGTATATGTATGCATGTGTATGTATAAACATTTGCATAAACTTGGTTGCCACGCTTTCTTCTTCATTTCTCCCTCATTCACATGAGAAAATTAACAATTAAATACAACTGGTCTCTTGGAAAATTGCATAATCCATAATAGAGAATCGCAAACATTATTCGAAAACTGCTGTGTTCTTGCAGCTACTATGATCCGGTGATAATTATAAAATAAGTTAGATTTCCCTTACTTAAATGCTTTCCTTGACATAGATACCGAGTTCTGTTCTGTTATGTCGCTGCTTTCGAGTATGATTGACAATCGACTATGAACTAACATGTACCTAGCTATACAAATACTAGTATTCTTTATCTGAAGGAAGAAAGACATCCAGGTGGTTAGATAAAAACATATATCAGAAATACATATACGAAAACAAAGCTAAATATATCAAATGTTCCTCAATGATTACTCGCTAAGTGAAGTGTATTATCTGGTCTAACAGATTTGTATATTTATTCTTTTAAGGAACTTACTAAATAAGTCCAATATTGTATTTCATGCGCGAAATTGTTCAAAAATAGTTTTTCTCAAATTTTTGAGTTTACGAGCACGACGAGTATGCGGAACTTCCGTTTGGAATTTTCCACACTCAAGTGAACAATTGGACAGAGTCCTGCTGTTACCCACATTGCACTTATTTGTGAGTTATTTATTGCTGCTGTGTGCTGATTGGGGTCCGGTCTCTTATGTAATCACATATCACATTTAGCTTGGCTCAGCAAGTTCTGCATGAAATGGCAGCCAATGCCCGACTTGACTCAACTGTTTCTCTGGCCACATGGCCAAGTGACTTATGCATTGTCATGCATGAATTATTCAAATCCTCAAATACTCACAAGCTCTAGCATGTGAATGTATGTGTATGTGTATGTGTATGTCTATGTATGTACTATGCCCCAAGCTCGAAAAATGCATGCAACTAAAACTGAAAACTGAAAACTGCAGTCACTTGAATGCGAATTGGATTGAGTTTGGTTGAACTGCAACAGCTTCCACTCGTCTAAACGGATGTAAAAAGCAAATAAGACTGCAACTTATACAGTTACAAATAAGTCTACACTCGCATCTATCATTTGTCAATAACTAATGTGATAAACATGCATGAGATTTAAAACAATTTTATATAAATTAAAAACATAAACAAAAATCCACTGTGCACATTGCAAATTGTAAATAAACAAACAGAAAATCGTTGAAAATAAACATACACGTACAAACACAACAAGCAGAGCATACACAATAACACACACACACACTCGCACAGCAACAATAACAATATCGATTACGCAAATAACTACACAACTTAAATTGAATAGAACCGTGAGGCAAATACAGTGAACAGGGCACGAAAATTGAATAATCGAATAATCTAAACAAAATGCAACTGTGGTACGTTGAGCAATTGTCATGCTTTCTAAATAGATTTCTGACTATTATCTTCCCAGCTTAATAGCTAAGCAGCGACAGCAGCACATATTTCGATTATTAAATGCAAATCCCATGCATTGTCAATCAACTCCAATGCAGTCGCATCGCCATTTTCATCAATATCTCCAAGTCCGTCGCAGTCGCAGTTGGCAGTTGGAAAAGCAAATTTCAATTTTCAATTTAAATTTTCCATTCTATGCAAAGTAGTCAACGACGCGACGCGTCGCTGCTCGTTTTAAACGAGTAACAGTGTCTGTCGGAGAAAGATAGAAACAGACAGATGGTCAGGGGGCGGGGACGGTAAATGAAATGCCTGCAACGTATGTATGCCAACTATTGACACTAGACTCGATGTCGGCGGAGCGACAAAGCACTTGAGCAAATACATGAACCAGTGAAGCCAGAGACAATGTCAGCCTCAGACTCAGACAACCTTATGTATGCCATGAATAACATTGCAGTCTTGAGTGTTCCACAAAGCAATTTCGCCATCAGAAATTTCTTTAGGTAGGTATTGAAATAAAAGTGTTGAGAAAGGGGACGACTATCAGCTTCATGAATTGCCTACAACTGGAAAAATACATGAATAAATCATATAAAAAATAGAATAAGCTTGTTTTGCTTAGAATTTCAACCAATTTAAATCAATTGAAGTACAAGTATAATTAACGATTTTACTTTTGTAAAGAAAATAAGTTAAAAGCTTGCAGTTAATAATTTCAGGTAATAAAACGAACTGTAAAATTTGGCGAAATTGCGACGCATATGAGCCTTGGAACACTTGTAACAATTGTCTCTATCGATGATAATAATGATGACGCCATTAGTTTACTTGCGTTAATAGCATTGAGCGAGCTCAAAATCAAAGCACATTCTGCCATCCTGTCACCATCCCCTTCCCTTCCCTTTGTTGCTTTGTCATGTCCTTAGAATAACCCCAGAGTGCGTAACGTAAAGCTAGTGCATTCAATTACTTGATGTGTGTCTTTCTATGTGCGAGTACAAAGTGTCTGTATCTGGTTCATGTGCGGGTCTCCTTAACGCAATTGCCATTTTGTTGCAATACAAAAAGATTGAGTAGTACATCAAATTGATAGATATAATGGCAATCGATCCATGCACTTACTACCGAGATTGTTTATCGACTGTCGATGGAGTGGAAGGTTAAAGTAAAGGTGTCTCAACTGTCACAATCCAAGTACTATAAATATTTTGCTAGCAATATAAATAAATACCTGAAGGAAGTTCTCGAAACCGTAGAAAGAGCTAAAAGGGTGTATTTGTTGTCTGTGCCCAATGAAAATTTATGCATTGCAGTATTTACTATGACGCCTGCCTGCTGGCGGCATGGCTGAACATTATTTACTCGTTGCCGTAATGAAATATCATCAATTGTCATTGATGTGCAAGACAGACTACGCATTGTAGACTGAGCTATTGTGTAGACACTATTTAATGTGTGCAAGACTCTGCTTAGTGCCAATCAGTAATCAAAGTAAAGTCATTAAAATAAATATAAACTTAGATTCAATATATAAATGCAAATATAATTAAAAATACAAACTGTATTACAAAATCGAAACAATAACGATAAGGACAGCACAATTAACTACAATGTCGTCACATGATCGACGCGTTGTAAAGAAATACTGTGTGCTTCAATCAGTAGTAGTCAGTAGTAATTACAGTCCCAGGTTGGTAAATCAAGAACACAGAACTTACCAGAGGCTATAAAAATAAACCATACTTAGTTATATTCATAACTCACCTGCAAAGAAATAATTTTTAAATTTCATTAGAAATGGTTTTTTGTATAATTTGCAATTACTTATTACAATAAACAGTCCACAATTAAGGAACAACGATCAAAGATTACTTATGAATTGGTTATAAAGAGCTTTAGTAGTTAAAATAACTCATTCAAATGAAAATTATTCTAAGCATTGTGAACAGTTCGCTGCGTTTGTTTTGTGGTACTCTAGGAATTCATAATTTATGACTGCCTGGATGTGAGCAGAAGTAAGTATATCTAGAATTTTCTTAGTTTAAACTGAATATATGAGCTTAAATGAGCCGTACGCTAAGTGATTTTATCTATGAATGTATCGAGAATATTGTATTTTTCTAACATACCGAGAAACTCCTTAAATACTTATATTAGAATTGATTAATGGCAAAATATTGAATCGGACTAGTTCGCATAAATATACTTATCATGATAAGCTTCTTAGCTCTTTTACGCCCCTCCTTAGAAATAAGGGCAAGCGCTGACTCCAATTAAAATTCATTTTCTATAATTTCAATATTTTATAATATCGGGTCTGATAACAATTATAACGATATAAATCTAAAAGTGATAATGATAGTGATAATAATAAAAAATAACTGATTAGAAACAGTTAACTATCCAATATTGATCATTAGTTTTTTTTTTGCAAGGTTGAAGTTAGTTCCGATTCGTAAAGTCTAACATTGGAAAATCATTAGTTAAAGAATATACTTAATCATTCCCATGCAAGTAATACAAATTTAATTAAATTAAAAAAAAAATTCTTTTTCTGAAGTATTTGTAATAAAATTGAATCACAATTGATCGCTTGGAAATACAAAAAATGTAAACCCTTATAATATTATTGTTTTATTTGTTATTAATGAGGAATGTGTAATTGAGCATTTAATGAATATTATGGTGTCTGACATTTCATAATCCGTACACAAAAAATGCACTGAAGTCTGTTGGATTTCTCGGCCTGGTTATTATGTTCTTGTTTTCTGTTTGTGAAACGCTGTGGAAATTGTGACATGACGTTGACGGAAATAAACGTGACCAGGGAAAACCGCTTTGCAAAAACCTGCAAAAAACTGCAGGCCGCCAAAAAGATGACCTCCATTTCAAGCCCTTACCTATCCAGTCACAGTTTCAGCAAAAAATTGCAAAACTTTGCAAGTGCGCGTGTATACGTAACCGCATGTTGTTCTATTATCAGGACATAAAAATGTTTGCTCGCTGACTGGCAAACTGCACTTGACCAAAAACTGAGCCCGAATTAGCTACGACGACGACTACGCAGACAGCCGGAAATTCGTGGAAGCCAACAGCATACAGAAAAGTGTACAGCTACTCCCACCATATCCCCGGCCTTTCCACCCACCCTGCCAGTAACTTATCCCCCCCATTGGACTGTTGCTTTCAGTCATAAACTCTAACATTACAATTTCTCTCTGTGTGTGTGAGACTTTTTATTTTTGACATTGGGTTTTTGTTGATGTTGCTGCTGCTGCTATATTTAGGGGGCGACTGTTAATAATGTGTCCTGTGCTCTGCTTTTTGTTGTCACTGTCCGTGTTTGTGTCCCTGCGCCTGTCGCAGCTGCAAAGGTCCATTCTTTGATAGGGAAGATAAGCCCCGCATAAAATATTTTATTAGCCACAGCTACAACAACAGCAACAGCCACTGCTGCACTCCACAGGGTGTGTGTGTGTGTGTGTGTGTGTGTGTGTGGACTAAGTGTGTGAATGGCGACTGTAAGTAGTGGTGGTATTCGACCCAAGCATAATGTTCGTAATGTCGATGAAGGCGTCGGCAGCGCCCAAAAGCAAAAACCTGCCGCTAAACTCATTCACTTAAGTGTTAGCAGAACGTCGGACAGCCGTGTACCATATAAGGGATAACGAGTTTTTCGTAAATTATGACAAATGTGGAATTAATGTGCGATTAATCTATATTTCAATTGCAAATTGTAACTATATTTATCAACCAGATTAATTCAAGTTGCAATCAGGTATAATGATAGTTTCTTAAAATATATATGTAGATAACAGTTTATATTTCAAGCGGGGTATATTTTTAGTTAATATATTTAGCGAAATTGATGAAATATCTATATTAATCAGCACAATGAAAATCCATTGAACAATTCTGAAAACCCGTGATGGTGCCAAGTGAAGAAGTAAACAAATTGAATCAAATGCAAAACTGAGATCATTTTAAAACATATCAGTAGTCCATAGATTTCCAGCACTTGTAAAAAACTTTTAACACTACATTGATAAAGGCGATAAATTGTATATTATAGTGTTCAAGTTTCATGGTATGCTTTAGCCTTTGAGGTTTATTTTTATTAGTTTCTTTGCTTTGCGAAAATGAAAATTAATGAATGTGAGCAAATGCTTTTGGCAGTGCGCCAAGCGAAGGCAACATACCGAAGACAGTAAATTAAATGTCATATGTCAAGTTCTGAGTGTGCGAGTGTGCGAGTGTGTATAAGTATGGGTGTGTTCTTGTTTATGTGTGTGCACGTCACTTTTTTCGCATTGTTTTATTTAATTTTCAAGCGCTGTTTGTCTTTGCCGTGGCTCGCAAGTTAATTTCGTTGCTGGCAGCTGCGACTTGTCCGGGTGCCGTTTTGCCCCTTCGTCCGTCCACACTCCTCACTCTTACCACACTTATGCGCATATGGCATTTTAGCTTCGGTTAGACTGTAATGCGCTTCTGATGTATTTTTAATTTAATTTCCATTCTTTTGTCAAGCCATCTATATGTATATGTATATTCTATTTTTCGCAGCTTTATTTTTCAAGCGTGCTTTTAATTCGATTGCGCATACGCCGCGTTGTCAGTGCATGCAATTGGATTAAGCGTACAAAAGTTATAATAAAGGAATTAACCTGTAAAAGCCTAGCTAAAAGCTTTACCCTCAAGTAGTTGTGAGCACGATAATTTAATTTGGCGTTCATTTTACATCTCTCACGTGTGTCAGCTGCACTTGCTTTTACCGTTTGCGTCAAATTATTTAATGGCTTGTGTCAAAGGTAATAAATGTTGGTAGCTTTTTTTGTTGTCTGCCTGCCACTTCGACGAGCACTTTAAGGATTGCGGCTGTAGAGTATGCACAAAAACGCTTTTAATGCTTTTAATGCGCTTAATAGTTCGCGCATCATTAAATCCGATTGCATAAAAAGCCACCGCACGACCTCACACCCCAATGCACCGCAACACATTGGCAAGAAAAATTCTTATACACTTTTTTCAAGTTTTGAACATTTGCTGCGCTTAATTGCAAATCGATATAACGGCTTTTGACTCGAACTGCTAATTGCCCACTCAAATGACTGCCAAAGCCATAAAGAGCACCTTCAAATAGGTCTATTTGTGTAATTTTCATTGAAGTTGTCGGCTTGTAAATGCAATGTGCTTAGCTTAACTTAAATTTAACTCATTTGAAATGTGATTCATAGTGTAAGTTTCTAACTTCTCTCATGTTCTTTTCAAGCAACTTAGACAGTTGGGGAAAACTGAGTGTAAAACTGAAATAAATCTTGTAAGTAATAGATGAATTGATAGAGATGCACAACAGAGCATACGATAAACAATTTCGTCATTCTTTCGCTATCTCTTACTTGTCTTTTGCCATTTGTGAATGTAAGTTCAAGTCAAGTAGACTTTCCAATTGCCCTTTGCTACAATCAATATAATCTTTAGTTAAATTTACAACTCTATAAACCGATAAATAAATCGGACTGCAGTTATAGAACTTTGCTTTTATACTGTTTTGTGCTAAATAAATTTACAAAAAATTGTTGCTGGAAAGTAAAATGTAGGCCAGAAGCTTTACAGTATTACCACCTTGACTATAATGTTATTTTGTCATGGTCTCCAGCCAAATTCAAGTATTGCATTGTCCTTGCTGGCGTCTGACTGACGATTATGCCAATGCTCTGCTACCACGTGTATAACTTATTTATAAGGCTTTTACGCACAACTACACAGAGGGACAGAGAAAGGAAGGGAAGAGAGTGTAGGGCCAAACAACTGGTGAATACAAAAGGCAAAGGCAGTTGAATATAAGTACACACAACGAATATGTATGTATATAAAGAAAATACTTTCACTTGGGGGTCGGTCCCGTCCGGGGTGATGTTAACCCGCTTTCAGCAGTCGCAGCATGGCCAAAAAAATTGCAAATGGACTCAACAACTCGGCCTGAAACATGTCCTTTGTGTGCGCTTACACATGTGAGTCGGATGAGTTGGATGAGTTGGGAGTTGGTGAAGAGAGCATAGTTTCGGCCATTTCTTTTACTCGTTTATCAGTCGTGTGTGAAGGGGGGGGGGGGGGGGGAGTTGGCGGGTGTGGCCAGAATAATTGCGTCTTTGTGTGCGTATGTGTCTCATGTTGGGGACGACAGACTGTCAGCCCTTTGTGCCAGCGTCTTGTGGCTGGCATAAAATGGCCATGACAGACATTAAAAATGTAGAGTAGGCAACAACGTACTCTTCTCTTTTTTTTTACGACTAAGCGTTGTGTAAATTTGCAATATCCATGACATAAGCATAAATTTTTTACTCTTGCCTCGGCTCGTTTTCCTTTTTAGGGAAGAAGTCTAGAGTTCAAGTGTCAGGCGAACCTGTCCAAAGACGAAAGTTGTCTCGTCCACTTAAAAGGAAAGCATCCATCTATTGTAAATGATTTCTTGCGCCGTAAAGCAGCTTAAATAAATTCGTAATTATTTTAAACGTGCCTCAGTTGCCACGCCCCATCTACCTCACTGCCCTTTGGCGCCTTTTCTTATACGTTTTCCGCTGTTTTCCAGAAAGTTTTGCCAAAGTTTCGCCCTTGCTCATTAAGTGGCGCAATTTCTGCTTTCCTTCTGCAACTTTTGTTGGCATGGCCACACTCCAGGGGTGAGAGGTGAAAGGGGACGTGGAAGGGGACGTGGAAGGGGAGCGGGAAAGGTGCCTCAAGTACCGCCGCATCACACGCCAAGTAATTATGAATATTTTAACGAACTTTTGCCACAGGCAGCGGCAAATCAAAATATTTCATTCGGCTGCGAAAAGTTTGAGCGCAAAATAGAAAGTAGGCTAAAAAACTAAAGAATGTAATGAAGAATAAGAGAAAAAATTGCAACTTGCATACAATACCGAGATGAAGGCACAAAGTTTACCATTTGGTTTTCGTCCAAAAGTGTCGCCTTTCGACACACAAAGCCAATGGACAAGGCGACGGCCACGTTGGGTGATAAATAACTATAATTTTTTATTTATTACATTTTTGCAATTTAGATTTTTCATTACGCAAAGTTAAATAGTTTTTGGTGTAGCGAAAATGTATAATTCACACAAAAAGCTTTTCGAGTGAAGAAAGTTTTGGGATCGCAGAGATTAGATTCTGAGTTATGCGAAAGCTAACGAAATAATGAAGATTTTTTTATTTAGGACATTTGCAATAATTACTTATTAAATAAAAGAATCCACTAGAAAAATGTGCCATTTATTCTTTTGAATGGTTGAGTTACTATATCAACCCGAGTCCATTAAGCAATATTGCGTATACGTCAATCAAATTGAATATGAAGCAAGCTGGAAGGTAGCCCGATAAACGGTATAATCGAAACAATTGCCAGAATAATGGAATTGGCTGTCAAAAGGACTAACTCATTGAACAAGTAGCACTGCTTTGTTTATGTGCACAAATAGATTTTGGTTTGAAGTCAATTAGGTGCCAAACCGAATGACATAAGAGCATCAGGTCTGTAAGCCGAATTGCGGCTTCGTTTTGGTCCCTTCTCTGCACTTGCAGAGACTTGCATCTTTGCATCGTTGATTTTGGTCGTATTTTGTGATGCCAGGATGAGCTCTCTAATTATCATAAAAATAATAAGACTTTGAATGAACGAGAAACTTAATTGAGTTGCTAACAATGCAGCCCAACAGCTGCCGAGGCTGATATAAAGTTGACAGCAGTCCAATACACTCTAGAGGAGAAAAAGAGAGAAGAGGAGTCTGGGCCGGTGGCGTAAACCTGCGCATAATTATGAATAAAACTGTTTATTTTGCTTTGACATATTCTGTGAGGCAAAATCAGGCGGTTGTTATTTAATATTATGCAGAATTTCAAATGAACCGACAGCACAGCTCATTCCATCCCGACCAGCAACAGCAGCTACTCAGTGAATCTGCTTCGACGTCTTTGATGCTCTTACTGAGTTGCATAGATTAGCATAAAATCAACAAACGGCCAGCCACACCTCAAGTTTGTCTTCCTGCCGTGCCTTTTCATTTCGTCTTCTTCTTTTCGGTTTTCAATTAAAACCAGCTACGTGCAAGTCATATATCAGGCAGAGCCTACGACTCGAGACGCCTCGACGACGCCACCCCCATTCAATCAAGCCAAAAAAAAAGATGGAAGACTCACAGTCTAAACTTGACTTTAGCCAAACTTTAGCAACAATACGTCAATTTGTGTTCCAAGAATACCCAACTTGACTTTCTTTTTGTATATTTTATTTTATAGTCTGATTATGCTAAAGATATCAATTTACCTACTTAAGATTATTAATCAACAAAAATACTTTCATTCTGTAAATAATTATTATTTTCAGACTGGTCATTAATTTAGTCTGGGTTACTTTTGTTATATTACCCTATCCGTTGATTCTGTGTCCAGCATTATTAACAATCTTCATTGTCCAAAAATATATTTAAATGAATACTTATTATTATTGATTAGACAAAATCTTGTCGAGCAAAAAAGAATTATTGTACTGCCTTTGGTCATAAATTTAGTCTGGGTTACATTTTGCCTGATCTATGGGCCGATAGCTGCGATATTCCCCTAAAATTGTTCTCAGTGTGTAGCACCTTCATTATTCATTTGTTTGTTTGCTAGTGCTCTTGAAATTTATTCATTTTGTTGAGAACTGAAACTATAATAACAGTAACAAAACTAATTATAAAAGTTGTACCTGGTCAGGTGAATGAACGCCACAGCCATACACACACACATACAAACGCTCACAAATATCAAGTAAAAGTCAAGTCTTGTTGCTGTTGTTGACCAGATAATAATCACAACATTAATTAATGAATTAGTGGAAGGTTTATGTCATTTGTCTTTAGGGTTCCTTCGGCGCATTTGCTTTTATTTACATGTGAAGCATCCATTAAAACTGTTACGAAATTGGGTGTGTTCGGGGATAGCTTAGAGATGAGTCCGTGTTGAGATGTAGTAGGTATAATTGAAGCTGTCTTTGTTCATAAAAATATGCTATAAATATGCCGCATGTTGCGACCGAGCTGGTGGTAATTATTGCTAGCGATATATAGTTTAAGTTCATCAAAGAAAAAGTGCGAAACGAGATGGAGAATATTACATACATTTGAGTTGAGGATATACTATCTCTCCCACTGTCTAGTCACTTAGCAAAAAAAAAGCATTTGGGAGAAGCTGACAGGTGGGAGAAAGAGCATCCTCATCTTTTACTTGACTGTGTAAGCATTAGAAACGAACGTGCGCATAAATCTGCCTGAGCTATAAAAATTTATATAATTGAGCACAGCAGCTCAGCAGGCGACTGACAAAGGCAACAACGGCAACCGTAAAGGGATGCCAAGGCACGGCTAAAGGACTAGTCGATGAGCCTGCCTCAAAGAAAACACCGCCCAGGCGTTCGTTCGCTTTGTTAACGTATTTTATGTTACACACACACACAGATACATATACTATACACACACACACAGATACAGTACACAGTGCGAGAGAAAAGTTTAAAGCAAATCAAAAACTTGGCGATAAGCACGAGTTTTGGGCTGAGGGCTGACAGGCGCGCTGATTGGTATTTTTCATTTTTTTTCTTCTTGCGGCAAATTGAGGGGAGTGAGGCTATCTGGTTTTTCCAAGGCCAGACCATAAAATATTTTACATTGTTGGCAAAAGAAACCGGCAGAAATTTGAGCTATTTTGCGGCAAATATGCAACAAAATATAAATTTTGTAGCATACTTTTTGGGGCATCCAATGTGCCCAATAGTGCTCGTTGTCCTTTTATGGCCAGAGTTGCTTGTGTGAACCCAAAACTAAATTGTCATTAGATATCATAGAAGAAAAGCACCTGCAGACACACACACACAGACACACACACAAAAACATGCAAAGAAAGGGGTGACGTACGTGGTAAACACATAATTAAACTCGGAAAATTTCTCAAGAATTAAACATTTTGGATGCCTTTTACGCTCTTGTCTGTCATCCGGCAAACCGCCATGTGCCATTGCCACGCCCTTGTGACAGCCATTGGCAACATCTGTCGCTTGCTTATTATGTTTATTATAAATAATTTTGCAGCTGCTTTTGGGTCTGCTTATTGTATTGTCATTCCCCTAAACGAATTCGCCATCATTTCGTTATGTTATCGCATAAAACTCTGAGCCTACAGAATCTGCTAATAAAAACTTTACAAGCGCTGGGAATGCTAATAAATACTTAAGTATTTTAATACTTACTGGAGATATTGGGTTTGAAATGAATTCAAGAACACGCACACTAGCATATTTATTTTAAATTGACTAACACGAGCAGTCTCAGCCTCGTTTTGTTGACGACAAAGTAAATGAATACTTGAACAGAGACATGTTAACCTAAATAAATGATTAACTTGTCATTTTTAGTGCGTAGTGTGGAGTGTGGAGTGTGTGTTCTTGTGTTGTCTGTGCCTGTCTAATATTTCGGTTTGGCTGCCTACTTAAGTTGTCAGTTTGCATATTAGATATTGCCGCAATTACAGCTCCAACCATAGCTCACTCCATGGCGAGCAACTCAATCAAAGTTATGTCACATTTGACCAATGGCATCAGCCAAAAGTGCTACCAAATGGCGCTGCCGTAAAGTTCAATGCTAACACGTAATATTCCAAAGGATAGCAATATTGTCTCTGTCTCTCTCGTTGTCTCCGAGTATTTGCGAGTGTGTATGTGCGCTGTGGTCACATACATTTTATAACTTGCAGAAAAACTCCAAGCAGACATAATATTTATGATGGCACGCAACTAACTACATGAGAGGAAAAAGTCCAAGTAGTAGAAGAAGTAGGAGAACCTACATAACCATAAAAAAATCAAATGTCCTTTTGAGCAAAACAAGCTGGATAGTGTGGGCAACTCACAAAAAAAAATCCCTCGACGAAGGACTAACTTTGCCAAAAACACACACACACAATATGCACACTCGCTGACCTTCAGCGGAGAGGTTGTCAAAGGATTCGCTTCAGTTCCTCCAGCGGTTACTTGGTTACTTGGTGTATCACATTAACTTCTGACTGTAGTTGCTTTTCCTTCGCTCACTAATTTACAATCTCATTATAAATGTTGGCATTTCTTTGTGTTCCTTCGACTGATACTAATATATGGATTTGCTGCTGCCAGCATTTGAATGATTTATGCATCAGCTTAAAAATTTCAGTAAGTTATATCAGACACATGAAAGCGTATACATATCGATTCTTTGAAAAGGTGCTGCAATGTGTTGTACACAGAGCGCAATTAAGAAGAAATAGGGTACATAGATGAATCAAAAGTAAACAATTTTATTACTTATGTAATAAAAATTCACTAAGCTTTTAATTGTTGTATGTATTAAATTAAGACAGACAGGCCGAATACGAGATTTTCGATGCAATAAGTATTTCGTGTTTATTTGTATCTTTCTCTACATTTTGATTAGTTGTTGCACCACTTTTAGATTGTACCAGAATTGACAAATGAGTCGCTGTCATTTACTTAAGTTTTATCTTAATAAAAATAATTCGTTTTTTCGTTGTTATATAAATATAACATTAATTTCCGTGTAATATATATATAATAAGAAGCCCGTATCAGTTATTATCGACAGCCCATCTAGAGAAAATGCCTAGTGAAATAATAAAGTTGCAGTTCAACCTAAGCTAGTTTTGAATATGCTTTGAGTCTGAATTTGCCGGTATACGCTCAGAACATCAGAAATGTTGTGGTGCAACTGATCAAGTCAATGCTGCCACTTCGAGCAGTTGCGGTTTTCGTTATTCTAGAAAAGAGGAGGACAGACAAGAAGTGAGCAAATCAAGTAGTTCAGTTCAGATACTTGAAGCTTTGCGTGTACAGCTTCAATTAATTTTAAATGAATAGACAAGTTTAGTTGCTGAAACAAAAGAATTTAATATTATACACCATAAATTGGTTATCATATCTACCTAAGTAATAATTTAATTATGTTAATGTAGCGTATATTTATGTATTTAACAATAAAACATACAACTATGATAACTATGTTTTCTTTTGAAACTTTGTTTACTCACAGAAGCAAGACTTAAACTACTCTCCATATGTAGGAAATTCGAAACAATTAAATGATACAAATGTATTTCGTATCTGTTCTTTCTATTTTGTCTAATCATATGATATATCCTCTATAATTGATTGATTACTAATTGCTTAACTGCTTTAAAGTCAATCTGCCAAACATCTATTTCACATTCTATACTTCCATTTATCTTATACATATATTCAACCTATGCTAGATTTCTTTCAATGTACTGTGTATATTTATGTTTAGTTGGGTCTGTCGGCAAACCTTTTTCAAAGTTTTATTACCTTAGGGCAGCTCTAATTTGCTGGGTTTTATTTTTTGGCAAGGCCATAAGAAAGCAAAGTCTGTATAGTTTTTCTCTGTGTTTCGTTGTTTGGAGCATGTAGCATTTGCTTTATGTTCAAAGCGTAGTCAATGAATTGATTGATATGCCTGTGCTATGGTTATGGCCAAAAGCAGCAACAGCAATGAGAAACTAGAAAATGTTTTACGGGAAGAGGCAACCGTCGACAACGGCATCAAAGGGCAAAAACGAAATAAAATACACATAAAAAGTAACCAGCTTCAAAAGAAACCAGATCTATCGATCTGGCTGTATCCCTGTCCCTGTTCCTGTCTCTGCATCTCTGTCTGTCTCTAGCGACTTCTCGCACATTCACATAAATTACAGTTTTACGCTGACATTTTACTATTTCCTGCGTTTGCCTCGCTGGCTTTTCATATTTGGACGAGCGCGCAGTAAAAAACCAAAGCTAATAGCAGACCAACAACAACTGCCAACTGTGAACTACCAACTGGCAACAGCTACAATTTGGCTTTGTCCTACTGCTCTCCCATTCGCTCTCACTGTCTCTCTGTCTCTTTCTTGTGTGGGTTATAAAACTACCACGCACCCAAATTGCACCACACTGCGGCATGTCAACATAAACTACAGGGTTTTATTTGCTGTTTGGCAATGTTGTTTTTGCTTTTGTTGCTGTTGTTGTTGTTGTTGTTGCTACTGCTGCGGGTCAAACTTCAAACAAGCTGAAAATTAATTTAATACGCAATTTCCATTGCAAGTTTGCCACAAGCGCAAAAAGGAAAAAAATGATTGTAAATGGCCAAAAGTCATCGGAGCTGGCAAATGAAAATGTAAACTTAAGTGGCACACACACATACACACACACACACACACACACACACACGTACAGTTACACATGCATTTGTGTGCCAGACAAAGTGCCGCTCTTTCCCTGCCCCTGCTAAAACTTGAAAGAGCAGCAAAACAGCAAACAAGCTTGTCGGAGGGGAAAAAAAGGGCCAAGCACTCGGCTCTCAGGAATCCTCGTCAAGCTCGACTCGTGGCGGGTGGCTCCATATTTTATTTAACAGTTCATCCAACGTAGCAACGGGCACTCGACACACATCCATTCCATGCTAGTTTCGGCACCATTAATTGGATGCGGATGTGCCAGTTACATTGAAAGAGAGTCGAGACGAAAGAGTCGGGTGGATGGAATGGATGGGCATGGGTCTGGGAATGGATGAGGTTATCGCGGCCAGAGCTTCAATTAAATTCAAATTAAGGCTGGCCTAAGCTCAAACAGATGGGCAGAGATTTGTCTTTCTGTATGTGTTTGTGTGTGTGTGTGCCAGCAAACGATTTAAATGATGCCCCAATGACGTCGCATAAATATTTTGTTATGGCCATTGCCAAAAAAAAAAACGTATATCCAAAGAAATAAACATGACTGGAAATCGATTTCTGTCTAAGCTCCCCACAACGTGGCGTATACGTAATGCAGACAAACAAACAAAGCCATTTATTATTATTTGTTGAGCTCACTCGCACATTCTCTAGTTGGAGTAGGAGTTAACATGAATTGGCCAACAGTTACATATGTAAACAATGTTCTTTAAGCGAATTTACTTGTATCTCTTTTCTGTCTGACAATATCAATGCTTGATAATTTAATAAATTAATGACTCGATATGACCTTGCCCAATGGAATGCAATTTAATTCTTAAAGTTTCTTAAAGGCTGCTTTAATCCATATTTTTGGTTAGCCGTTTTTGGCTGCGCTTCGTTGAGCGGAAGCGTTGCAATTCGCGCATGCAACATAATAAACTGCCCCAAACATTCAGCCCAATCCCTGAGTCCCCAACACTGACTTCACAGCTCCCAGCCACGTTCATGTCCAGAGGCGATTTGTCTTCGTATATACCTGAACTGAGCTGAACTGAATTCAGGCACTGGCAACGGCAAATGGCTGAGTTTAAAAACTTACTTCCTTCCGCCTTGTTAGGCGGCGAAACGTTGCGAAAAATGCCCAGAACTGAGCCGATGCGAACCATGAGTCCAAGTGAAAACTGCCAAGTGCAGTGATACAAATGCGATTTACTGGATGGCGGTTGGCGAATCTGAATGGGGGGATTGGGAACGCCGGAAGGTGGAAGGTAGAAGAGGCGGTTGAGGTAGAGTAAGAGGTGTGTATTATACATACAGGCTCATACACACAGCACACAACAGAGATTTAGGGCTTTGCACACCATACACACGCGCCATACACACACACACACACACACACACACACCATCGCACTCACACACACACACACATACGTGTGTAGACGTTACACTCTATTTGGCAACGGCGCTCAGTCACCACGCACGTTACCCAACTCAAAAAGCTATGGCGGAAATTATTGAACCCACTCATATGGAGAAGAGCGAGAATAATGTAGAGTGTGGGAGGGTAGTGAAAATAAAAAGAGTGAGAGATAGAGAGACAGAGGGAGAGAGAGAGAGAGAGAGACAGAGGGACGACGCATTTACACACATTAAAAATGCAAAAAGTCAACAACTGCGCAAGGAAAAAGCCACTGAAGCTCAGGCATTGAGCATTATAATGCGAGAGGAATATATTCATACGATTACAATAAGAATCGAATAATGTGAATCGCACACAATTCACTTGGCATTCAACACAGCAAGTGTGTGAGTGTATGTGAGTGTGTTAGAGTGGGAGTGTTTGTAAATGTTTGTGTGTGTGAGCAAGCATGAAAGTCACTACGGAAGTTGGTGTTAAAAAGGGCGTTATGGCCTGCCCAAAGCCGTGAAATCAATGATTGCCCTAAAATCGATAAATAATTGAATGCATGTATACACTCACACATACACATACACACACACATATAAACATTTGTAAAATACTTTTAATTTCGAATACTAATGTCATGTATTTTAAATTTCCATTTTATTACAGTTCGACTCAATACTACACTTTCCAAAAGAAAGATTCAAATTCTAAGTCTTATTTTCTAAACTTGTTGTCTTGGTCATAAAATGTTCAGATATCAAAAAAAAACTTTTAATAACTTAAAAAAGAATATAAATGATTTTGTTTAAAATTGTACTTATGTCAGACTCTTTCAAAAGTATAATACAATAAATTAATTGAAAAACAAGATTGTTTTAAAGCGATTGTGCTTGAGGATTATCATTATGGAAAAATTGGATTGTTATTAAATAATAACAAGTTTGTTGTTATACAAATAATAGAAATCTATGGTATATATAAATTTAATAATAAACGATTAATGTATTTAATTGAACATGAAAATTACTTATTCTGTTATTAATTTATTCGATTTTCCGTTTAAACTTTACACAATATATGTATATATACATATAACCGTGGCCCAGCCAAATGATTTTATAATTTATCTTTCGTTTTGTTTAGAAAATTTGCTGGCTTTAGCTAAAGTAACAAAACGAGTAACTATTCTAACTTAGGCGAAGTCATTTAAGTGCAAGTCAACGGTTTGTAAAAGGCTTTTCCGCAAGCGTGTGTAACCTGTTTGTTAAAGTTTCGACAGGGAGGCAGTCTAAAGAAAATAATGCTTGGTATTCATTTTGACAGCTTGGCTTCGCTTTGGCTCTATTCGTTAACTTGATGTTACTGGTTTTAATTTTCGCTTGAAAAGTTGCCTCGCAAAACTTTTGTGGAAGTAACCCTTAACACGTTTGGGTACGCTTAAGTATTACTACCCCAGCCCTGACCACTTGGCTCTGAAACAGAGGCAAGGGCCAGTCCAGAGTCCATTGTCAACCCTTTCAGTCATTTAAATTAAACACACTTTAAATTGTAGACCCACGCTGTCGAAGTCAAGTGAAATCATAGCAATTGCCAAATGGACGACAAAATGTAAACGTAAAGCTCTTACGAATATTTGCCAACAATTTCCTTAGCAACTTTAGCCGAGGTGCTTAGTCGAATATCACGCATAGTGTGAGTACCGAGTACAAGGAACTTAGCCAGATCTAAAGTTGCAGGCCCAGCATTGTGAATGACTGTGTAGAAAGGCAAGAGATATATTTAATACTCCCATATATATATATATATATATATATATATTTATTTATATATATATAACGAGGGCTACCCGAGCCGCAGCCGGAGCCCGAGGAAATTAAAGTGGTTTTGACTTTGAGGGTTGCTTGGAGGGAGAAGTAAGCATTTGACTTTTGTATGAATATCTGTATAACTCGTTGCTACACTCACTTTATATGTGTGTGTGTGTGTGTGGGAGAAAGTTAGGCTGTTTGTGTGTGTGTATGCGCAATATCTCGGAAATTACTTTCCTCTGCTGCTGGTGGTGGTTGCTGTGGCAACTTTGACACCGTTATGCCTGGAAACCCGCTCCTAATACTTGTATTGGCCCAAACTGGCTTTGAAGTTCTGCTTCTTCGCAAGCAGCTTAACAATTTGCACCTACATAAGGTGCGCAGATACATCCAGCCACCTTTAGCTTTTTAGCTTCCGTTTGCCGGCATTTGGCAAATTGACATTTTTACTTTTTCACTTTTGGCACAATACTTTTCGAAGGTACTCACAGAAGAACGCAGCCTGCCGTCAGAAGGCACTCATAAAGCAGAGTGTGAATGCTACGAAAATAGCTGAGTGAGTGTACGGATGAATGTGGCCTTCGCTCTCTCCCTTTTGTCCAGTTTCCAGTTTCAGAAGGTGTATCCGGTCGCTGACAACAACCAAACCATTTGGCCCAGCACAAATCACGGCCAAAATCGGACCAAGCAACTGGGAATTTTGTGAATAGTCTGAGTGTCAGTCTTACTTTGTCTCTGAGTGCGACGCATTGCCTATTTTTTTTTTGCTTTTCTGACTGGCATTTCTTTGTCTTTCATGCGTTTGCCTATTACTCCGTTCTTTACGCCATTCATTCCAATTCTTTTTTGTCTTTTTCCCTTTCCTTTCTTCTCAATGTCGTCGTGCTTTTTATGCTGGCGCCATTTTGACTACCTAAAAAGTGTTGAATGAAAGCGTCTTGAGCCTATTATGGTCTTATGTTTGAGTATGTGTCAGTAAGTGAGTATGTGTGTGTGCATGCATATATGTTTGTGTATGTGTGTGTGTGTGTGTGGTATAAATAAGCCAGGACAAGTGCGTTCTAGCGTTATCGGGCAAATTCCCTTCTTTATCTCTCTCTCTCTCACACAGACTGTTCATCTTTCACTGTTTCTCTCTTTTGATTTCTATAAGTTGACAAAAAAAACATTTCCTGACGTTACTTAAGATTGGAACCTCCTCAAAGTTGCACAAAACACGAGCATCGGATTTGCCTCATGTTAGTTAATTTGCGCAAATTGAAGTAGAAGCAGGAAAATCTTTTAAGTGGTGGAAAAAGAGCAGATTCAAGTAAATAGGCACATGGTAATCTGACGAAGCTAAGGAATAATGGGCCAGACAGTCGGGAACCCGACTGTAATATACCCTGTCGTTCCCGATCCTGGGGGATCAAGTTCAGGCTTCTAGCCCTTACCATCTCTGAGATGGTTTCGATGATAAGGAATGACAGGCGGTCAGTCTGACACTCGGACAGGCGGACAGGCGGAAGTCGAACATGACTATATCCATGCTGATCAAGAATACCCGTTACATACTTTTAACAAAACTTAATGTACCCCAACAGGGTATAATAATCCAAGATGTCTGTTTATCTGCATTTCTATAAGAGCATTTCATTTGCGAACAAAACTCTTAAAAGACCAGAAAATTAAGAATTTGCTAATCATTTAACAATTGACACAAGTAAAGTGGCTGTGATTTCTAACAGATTTATTGTACACAAAGTAATTTAGTATATATAAGCAGACAATAAATATGCATATTACGTTTCGTAAACATTTTCCTTACGAACTTTATGCATATGAGTTTTCTCAACAGCTAAAAATAATGTTAAACGCGGTCCAACACACGATAGGCATCCTGAACTTCACGATAGTCCCCCTTAAAAAATGTCTTCGACTATGCGTCTAAAAGTGTATGTCATAAATATTGGCAGGGAACGCAGCTTATATAAATCTAAGAAAAATATGCACATGAAACTTTTCATATGCCGTTTACCAGCAAAAAAAAAAAACATACATACACACTCTAAAAAAAAGAAATGGAAAATTGCAAAAAAATGGATGTCAGTGAATACGTAACAAAAAAATTCTTTGTAACAGTTTCGGGTTTTTTTTTTTATTTTTTTCCTGAGTGTCGTTGCTGTTGGAGGACTTGTATTTCTGCTGGCTGCATATTTTTGGGTATAATTTTACAACGTCATTCAAATTCAAACAACATCAATAAAAACTTCAAAGTCCTTGCTTTGGGCCATGTCCTGCCAGCCGTATTGCTCTGCTACTTCTTTGAATATGTTTCTTCTGTTTTTTCTGTATTCCTTTCGGAAATGGAACTGAGGGACAATTCATATCGAACACAAAATGTTAACCAGCACTCTCTCTTAACTACTTGGCCAAGAACCAAAGAAAATTGCATGCAAAATGAATAACAAACAGTGGCAGGCATAAAGCATACGACACTTATGTATGGAAAATAATAGAAAATAGAAAAGAACAAAAAAAAAGATGTCTCAGACTTATAAAAAGACACAGAATAGACGGCGGCCTCGAAACTTGTGGTTGATATGGCACGAAGCGGTCATATAGAGCGAGTTTTTAGATTAACTGCCAACAAAAATAAAAGAAACGATAAAATGGCGCAGAGGACATCAACGGAAGTGGAAGTCAGTTGACGTCGACGGCAGAAAGAAAAATTTGTCCAAAAATGCGAAAAACAAGTAAACGGAATTTGACAAACAATTTCAATAAATTTCTGCAAATAAATGAAAGAGACAGTGTTATGTGAGTGTCACTGACAAAACGGGACAGATAGAGAATGTGGGAAAGAGATGAAGAGCAAACGACAAAATGGCGGCCATCATGGAGTTCAAATCGAAATTAAGCAGAGGAAAAACTGCCAAAGACGTAGACGGAAGCAGGCAAGCGGAAGGGATAACAAGTCGAATGTTGCGTTGACAATATTTGTTGATGTTACACTGTGTATTAACACACACACACACACACACACATGAACAATCATACACATACTCGTACGTCGAGCAAATGTTATTTCGTAAGATGAACAGGGCAAGAGGCTTGGCCCATCATATCGTAGTTCATTGATTCGCTTGTCAGCTGTCACTACGTAAGCCGCTTCCTGCAAAGCTTTGGGCCATGCTCCTTACAGTTGTTGACCAATCCTCTATTCCGCCAGCTGCTGTTGCTGCGCACTTCCTGTTCTCGTTTTCCTTGGACCCGGCACTTCTGCTTAGCCCGCTGCTCTTTGCAATGTCATGACATGTCAACATTTAACACTTGCTCCATTCGCCTGACAGCCCGTTTCCATATTTTCTTTTTTTCATCTTCTCGTTTTGGAAATATTTCCCTTTCTCTTTTTTTCTCTGCTGGCGACAAAAATTTGTCACTCGAGCAAAATGTTATCGAAAGCATATCACATTTTCTTGGCTAGATGTGAAAGATATTCAGCTGAGATGTGGTTCGGCAAGTAAATTGGACTTGAACGCTTCAATGACTTATGAATTACTCGCACATGAGATCAGGCTAAATGTAGAAGGGCACATAAATGAGAGGGGCATGAAGTGGGATTGAAGTGCAGAGAATCGTGTATACTCGTATGTTCTCGTACAAAGATTCGAACTAAAAGTCAGAAATATTATTTACTCGTGCAAAGCCTTTAAATGTAAAATGTATGTGATTTGTATTTGTTTTTCAAAATACCAGTAAATATTGTGAAATAATCAAACTTAATATATAGGTATTATATTGTATATGCAATACGAATCAGGAGTATAACAAAAAACTGTAAGTTCTATCAATACAACTGCACTATCTTTTGCAGTTTATTTCCGAGAGGTTCTCACTTTGCACTTCGTTTTCTTGCCATTGGCTGTCTTACAATATTTTGATTTATTGTGATGATGTGTTTCCGGCAATCAGCAGGAAACTGAAACTGAATGTAGCTCGCGGCATTGTGGCACTCCTCTTGATTGTCAATAATAATCGTTCAGTTTTGTCGTGACAGGTAATTGGAGCTCTAATCCAATGCAAACAGAGTGACTGATGTTGAAGATGGTAATATATATATGTTGCGTATACGTAATACTCGTACCTCTGTCATGAAAAGTCAAATAAAGTGGAAAGTTGTCATAAAAACTTGAACATAATTACGGGTCTGAAGAACTTAAATCATATAAAACTTTATAACTCAAATGTTGTTGATGATTATGACGATGGCATAACCGTACAATATGCGCGGTTTCCACTTTTCTTTTCTCTCTTAAAACCACAAGGCAGAGCAACGGCAACCGCAAACAGAAACAACAAAACAAACAAGCGAGCATCTATTTTTATGTGTATAACGTAACATTTTTTTATGGCCGCCTAATAGTATGCAATATGTATTATGTACACACAGCGCGCAAGAGAGACAGAGAGAGAGGAGCCGTTTGTAGTGTCAAGGAAAAGGCCTCTGCAAGAGGTGTGGGGAGTGTCTGGGTCACATCCCTAGTACTAAAATTAAACCAGACAAGGCTTTCGTCTAAGCAGCGAGCACTGAACACCGCAGCAACACGTGCACTTCACACTGGTTGTCGTTGTCGTTGGTGTTGTTGTTGCTGCTCTTGTTGATGTTGTTGATGAGCGCGAAAATCACAATTTTCCCTGCAGTACAATTTGCCAGGGTTATGCTCTACTTATATAGATGTTGTTACTGTTGTTGTTGTTATTATTGTTTCTGTTTTTTCGCTGCAGTTTCGCGAAATTTGCCCACAATGACAATGTTGCTGACAGGCATAGGCAAATACTCGACTGAGTTCGGCTCGGTACGGCGGCAACATCGCCTCACTGGGGCTGCGGTTTGTTAACAACAACAACAACGTCGCTGTTATCCTTTTATGCATTTTAATTTGCACTCATACACTCTCACATGCATACATATACACATACACACACACAGAGAGACAGCTAAACATAGGCGCAGGCACGTGCGACAGCTCCTCGTTGAGTGAACCTGAGCCAGAAACAGACCGTAACTGGAGCCTGCACCCGTGGGTGTATTTCGCAACCGCATCATGTGTGCGATTGTGTGAGTGTCTTTTGTACTATATGACGATCATAAAAGCAACACATTAGAAATTATATGACTGTCAGTGGCACACCAATACACACAGTGCCACAGTGGGCTTGTGTGTTTATGTGTATGCTGGGGAATTCATTAGCACCGCTCAAAATGCGCTCCGGTTGAAAGTTTGCCCCCATCGCAATCGCAATCGCAGTCGCAGTCGCTGGCGCAACTTTAAAGTGCCTGACTTGCGATGGGGTCTATTTGACAGTCGCCCTCCAGACACTCGCCAGTTCTCATCTCCCTCCATTCATCTGCCTCATCTATAGCCCCATGCGTATGCTTATCATAAATTCAGATGTGTCGTGCATGTACTTTATTAACATTTTGAGTGCATTAACCTGGCTATGTGACTGCCAGCATCAGATTTTAGCTAAGCGAACACGTATACTTGTGAATATTTTAAATCAAATTTAACTGAGGACTAAGAATAGTTAGTAAAATGTTAGCAAGCTATGAATCAAGTTTATTTTTATATTGTTAGATTATGCTTTTCATTTTGGAAAGATGCAATTCAAACTCTGTTTAAACTGAAAGTATTTTTTCTATTTTTCTATTTTCTGTTGCTTCGCATCTTGGCTTTCAATTTTCTTTTCTGTGGAATATTCTACACATGTGCTATACTTGATGAATAATTTTCCATCATTTAAGGACCTACAATTTCTTTCGTTACATTCTATAAGCTGAGAAAATTCTTAGTGTTATTTTACTTCGATATGATAGGAGATGGTTTCTTTAGAATATCTGCATGTGAACAATTTAACACACAACGGTGTCTTTGTAGAAGATGCTCCCAATTTTTATGGTCATATTTTAATTGATAGAATTAAATTTGATTTAACTTGAATCAAATTTCGAATTGTAATTACTATAACTGCATGTTTGCATGGATATTTTGAACTCACCGTTGCTGCACAGAACGTTGCATTGCCTACAAATGACAGGCCGTCGTAATGCCGCCGTCTTCGATGATGTTCTATTATTGGATGTTGCGTTGTTGCTGCTGACACTGTTGCCCCTGCTGCGGATGTTGCTGCTATCGCAATGCCGTCGTCGTCGCTGTTGTTGTTGTGGTTGTTGTTGCTCGTGCTGCTGTTGATGATGCTGTTGATGTTGTTTCCGCAATCGTCTATCTGTTGAGTGGCCAGCAAGGGGCAATTGATGGCAACGCCCACGTCCACGCCCAGTACGCCGTATTGGAATGTCTGAATGCGCCGTCGTCGTCTGCGGTGGCGATGATGCGGATGATGTTGGCGCTGACGTTGATTGTGACGACGGCAGCGTTGCTGTTGCGCTGCGGCGTCTATTTTAATGGCAGCAATGGTGCCGCTTTACAGCAGCACGCAACCTGCTTACGGATTAGGTCTTTACAAGTTGTGTTGTCGTAGCCCAAGTGCTGCTACCTTAAATGACTCAGTTGCTGCTCCTCTTCTTTCAGTGCTGTTGTTGCCACATGCCGTTTGGTGTTGTTGTTGCTTTTTATTGCTCTCGCTGGCTCTTGCCCGGAATGTGACTTTTGCTTTTCCTGTTCCTAATCTAGTGCCTGAATAATGACAATTCCATGATCATGTTTTAATTCCAATTCGCTTGAGGCTAAGCTCTACGCTCAATATCTGAGTGTGTGTGTGTTGAGTAGTTATTATTTTTTTATTTGTTATTGCTGGCAGCACTTGGTTGTCGAAGGGTTTAAACAATTCCTTTTTGCAGTCTTGATCGTTGGCATGGCTGCAAAAATACATTGAAAATACTTGTAATCAGGCGAAATTAATAAAATAGCACAAACAATTTTCCCAAATGAATCGTGCCAAAAAGTATGCTACAATTTTGTGCACTGCAACCAAATGAAATTAACTGAAAATTGCTTTCGTCTGAACTCGAGTTTCTGATTTTTTGGCAACCATCCTATCTGACTTTTTTGGCTAAGGTTACGATGTCTGCTCGCCACGATTATAGCCAAATCTGGGGTCATCAATATGAATGCATAATACTACACATATATACATACATATTTGAACTGCAATCTGTATTCGTTTTGTAATGCGTTCGCCAGCGGAAGCAAATTTTCTGTAAATTATAGATTTTTTCCGACTGCTTCTGCTGCTGGCAATTTATCGCATTTAAGTTTCAGCTGACAATGATAATTCACGTACTCCTGTAGCTGTGTGTGGCTGTTTATACTGCACTGCCCTGGCCTGTGCCACGCCCATTTGACAAATTGCCAAAAATAAAAGACAAAAATTAAACATTTGCGCTGATTTTTTTAGTTCAGATATTTTGCGGAAATTGTACGCGGAAATGTCGGAGAATTTACAAAACAAACAGGAAAAAAATTAAACATTATATAAATAATATTGTCAAAGCCAAATGTGTTCTTAATTATATGCATAATAGGTTGAAAATATGTTAAGGGGTTGCCAATTAATTAGGAAATTTTGTATACTCTTGCACAGGATATTACAAGGTTGTCACAAAATATAGAAAACATTACAGGAGGCGTGACTGACCCCTTAAATTATACATATATATTTTTAATTTACTGCGGGTTCGGTCGGATCGGATTACTTTATCATAAAGAAATAGTGTCATCTTTTGGGCATGTCAAGAAACTCTTTCTTTCTTTTTCAATCTTCATTTGAAAAAGTATATTTCGTTAGCAAAATTATAGTTACGTATTTTTATAATTTACATTTCGATAAAAATTGCCTGTCAGTTTTCTCTTTACATTCAAATAGCACATGCAACGTATTTGAAATAATGCTGCAATAATTATGCTTCCATAACAGAGTGGCCGCAATAGAAGTGGACTTATTATTCAGTGGCTGGCAAAAAGCTGTATACAGGCAAAATAGAGCGACCGTTCTGAAAGAAGGATAAAGAACATGAGAGCTGAGGGGAAAATGCACAACGAAGCATAAAATGTGGGGCCAGTTAAATATGAAACATGAAAATGTGCAAATGTAAATTTGAAAGCCAAAAAATTTAAACCAATGCGAAATGGAAATGACAAAACCAGAATATGGAAATTAAAATGGAAAACGGAGGATAGTGAACGGGAATGAGAGAATGCGAATTAAAATAGAAGTCGCTTGCAAATGTTAAAAATAAAAACATCTCTAATGAGTGCGCTGACATAAAAATAATTATGAATTAAAACCCAAGTTGTTTAGTATTTATTTTTTTCCATTTTCATTTTTGTCATGCCCAGCCATAACTCATAACTAAAATGCATGTAGGAAGCAGATACTGCAGAGCAGTTTCCAACGAACCTACCAAGATATACAGAGAGAGATGAAAAGAGACAGGGAGAAAGCGAGATCTGTGCCGGTTGTAGTTGGTTCCATTGTCTTCAGTAATGCGACGTCATCGTCAGACGTCGTTGTCCTGGTCGTCGTCCTCACACACTCACACATTCAAACACTCATACAGTTGTCGTCGGCTGGCGCCCGTTGTCTGTCTGCATTTTCATTTGTGGCGCATAAAAAGGCAGCCAAACTGATGGCAAAAGAGCTGCCAGCAAATGTCCATCAACAACTACAACAAATGCCATTTATATACAAGTATATGTAAACCTGTGTATCTGTGTATAAGGCAGCATAAAAGAACTAGCGACAAAGCGACAGATAGACAGTCAGAGAGACTGGCATAGATGGCGGGTCTCCGTCTGTGAATTGTTGGACAGTTGCAAGCTGAAACTGCAACCAGAGAACTCAAGAATTGTAAAGCCGGCTGGCTGGTTGGCTGACAGCATTTTGGGTAACGTCTCGTCTGGTAACGTCGACTGCGGGTCAGCTAAGTGCAACGGCAGTAACAATGCGACAACCCAAGCTCTTCGAGTCTTATACAAATGACGCATAATGCGCCAAGAGACTCTAAAGCTTATTTCAGAGTGCATCAGGGTTTATTCTTAAAGCGAAAACTTACGAGAAACATGCTACAGCACGTGGCATCGCTGTATCTTCAACTAATGAGTTGCCTTAAATATTAACTGGGACAAAGCCGGAAATATGCCACAGTCAAGCACGGACTTTTGACTCCTCGTCGGAAATAACGCCAAATTGAATAGCAGTTGAAGATGGAAGAGTTGTACGCTGAAAAGTATGCTATACATTTTTATGGTCAGCCAAATAAACCAATTTCATAGCGTCAGCGACAGCAATCGAATCGTATTGTTCGACAGATCTCACGGTCATAAATAACAGCTTGTACTCTTTCTCGATATTGCATCAATACAATCAGTTAGTTTGAACCATACTTCTGATTGGACATTGTGTCGAAAATCTGAGGGTAAAGTTATCGACAATGGGCAGCAGAACTAAAGCTTAACCATAGCAAATTTAAGCTGGGTAAAAGATTGCTCTAATAACAGTGTTTGTTGGGAAATAACACAGTGTTCTTAGAGTCTTTCAAATAACTTACAAATAAAATGATCAATCACATTAAATGTTTCGTAACTCATTTGTAGATCCTTGAAAATATCTTTAATATTCAATGCATAGGGCACAATAAGTACAGCAAAGAATAACAACAATATAGCCAAATTTTTCCCTCTTGGAATGTGATTAATTATTAAATCAGTAATTTTTCTTGGAACGATTTTAAGGACTTTTAGATTTCTAGCTCTTTTGATTTGAGTGCTAGAAACCTAGTCGGAATATCAGCACAAAATAATAGAGATAATTAAGTTGTTTAATCAACTAGTATACAGTAGTATTTTCTACTTGGATCCAAATTTCGATGTTATACGTTCATTTTCATCGATCAGTTCTTGAAATGTTAGTAATTTGTTATCATTTAGTCCACGGAAATATGAATAGTGAAAATGCTGATCAGATTACTCGAAGTTGCTTGATTTCCTCGATTTTAAATTGAAAGTAATTAAATTTGTTATGCTCTTTTAGTTTCTTGTGATAAATATTTTTATAATCTGAATAATATAATACATACTCAAGATCTAAGCTTTTATCGTTATCGTTGTTAGATGTTGTTAACTGAATCTGCTTATGACCGAAACAATCCTCGACTATACATAATAACCTATTTAACTATATCTAATTAACTTAAAGCTAATTAACCTACTCTTTGCATTTAAATAAATTTATTGCAAAAAATAAATTTGCTAATTAATCGGATAATATTTAGGGCAGATGTCTAAAGATGCTCCATCTATTACGCATGAAAGGGATTTCAGTTTGGCAAATTATCTGTATTTAAACTGAATGATAAACAAAAGAGATGAGTCGCGTGCATTGTTTGAATAGAACAAGCAGCGACAAGAACAACAGTAATGAGTGCAATTTTTGTTGTGACAAAGTTTGCAAAGTTGTTTAAATTTGTTTGCGCTGCACAAACTATACACTTAAGCACTGTGCTACATAAAATGGCAACAACGACAATTGCAACAATTTGCAGGAGATAATTCATCAGTATTAAATTATTTGCAGAGGTCCGAGTAGGGGAAGAAGAAACAAGGGGCGTGTCACTTGCTGGCCAATATAAATAAACACTCGATATTCAATTTAGCAACGATTCATCACCATATCGTGGGTACGGGAAGAGCAGTGTGGCAGGATGACAGAGGGAGACTTGCGGGATACAATTGGGGATGAAGTTGAGCTGACAACAAAAGGCGCTCAGACGAAGACCAAAAATCAACTTCAAAAAAGGCAAATATTTGTACAACAACACAAAAAATACAACGACGTTGTCGGCGTCACTCAGAGAGTGTATATGTGTGTGTGTGTATATATGCGTACGTATGTGCTTGTGTGAGAACAAAGGCAACGACAAGAAGAGAGCCTGCATACAAAAACAAGACAGAGCCTGACAACTAAACAAGTGGGAATTTACGTTTAAAACAAAAACAAAAACAACTAAAAGAAAGCTTGGCAAATGAGGGAACTGACTGAGTGCCTCACTGAATAACCGACTGACTGACTGACTGACTGACAGACAGCGCAAACATGGCGTATGAGTAATGCCTGCTATTCACCGTAGGCTCGCGGAGGAGGAAATGCCAACTGGCAACGGAAAACTGAAACTGCAGAGAGTAAATCGTATTAATTAGAGTAAACGAGAACAACGTTTGATGCAATAATACTCAGTACAAAGAGAAATTCATGTACGTATGTGAGGCACTTGTATAAAGGACCTACACGAGGCAGAAAAACTATGATAAACTTGTATTTTCATAGGTATACTTACTTAATAATAATAAATAGTAACAGGACTAACATTGCTTATACCATCAGTGTTTAGTTACAAATTAAATCATTAAACAGTTATAGTATAAGAAATAATAATAATTATAAAAATAATAGTTATAAATCTTATCAGAAAACCTGTTTAGGTTGAACCTGTCTGCATTTCTTTATCAGTTCATATAGTGAAAACGTACACACTGAAAGACATCAATTCACAGATACGTATACAATTTCCGAGCATTGTGTCTGTGTCTGGGGCGTTGAACGCTACCAGTTGACGCAACAGTTAAGCGAAATCATGCAACATATACTTATACATATATGGTATGTTAGTATGTCTGTATTTGTCTGTATAAGCATGTTGTGTTCTTGACACACACTTACATTTGCTGACATCAATTTTCCGCACAAAAGTCTGGCAGACAAACGGCGTAACAACAACCTTAGGCAGAGCACCAACAACTCGTCGCAAAGACTAATATAAAAGGTAACAAGAACAAGTCCGACTGAGAGACAGACCGACCGACCCAGCGACCAAGCGACCAAGCGACCGACAAGGCGACCGACAAGGCGACCGACCCACGGAGACCGGAAACGAAATGAAATTCGAGACCTGCTGACAAGCGGTCAACACGAAAAGGAAAACACACGGCGTAGACAGAGAGACAACGAGACAGAGAGATAGTGAGAGAGGCAGACGACACGGCGACGGCTATGGCGATGGCGGTGGCGTTGGCGATTACGAAAACCAGAATGGAACTACACTTGACGTTTTAGTTTACTGAGATTTCGCTGGCCGCCTTAAGTTGCATTTTCCAGCTATTTGTTCTCGATGACGATGATGATAACAAAGATGACAATAAATTTTTAATTAAACACACACTCACACACGAGCTCACACATGTTTCTAGACACGGTTGTGGATGTGGCTGACTATTTTTATAGGAACACACACACAAATGCTGCTGTTGTTGTTGTCGATGATGTTGTTTTGAATGATGTTGTTGCTGTTGTTGTTGTTGTTGCTGCTGTTGTTGTTGTTGCAACAGCACACGCCCTGCATGAAAAACTTGACAGGATGAGAAGAAGGTCTCTGGGTGTAGCAGGGTCTGTGACTCGATCTCAGGCACAGACTCGGACTCGGACTCGTACACGGACTCTATGCTGCTCCGCAGCAGCAGCTGGAGTCGCGGTCGCAGTCGCAGCAGCGGCAACGTTGAACAATCATATATTTGTTTGCTCATTTGCGTGGCAATTGGGGAAACATATTTGTTGCCGCTTTTGAACACAATTTATTAAATCAGTTTAGTCAATTTCTTGATATATATACTTTGATTTCATTTGTATTTCGTATTTTGTATTTTCTTTTCTTTATTTTTTTGTATTTTTCTTTTCTTTTTTTTTTTGCTTCCTTTTGCTATACTCTTCTTGCTATTCTTTGTTTGATTACACGCGACGCTTCTCGGCTCGCTCGATGCGTACGTTTTCTTCAACCCGCGGGCTCTGAGGCAACTACTGTTGGTCGCCGCTGCATGGCAGAGTTTTCGCAGCTCAAGCAATTGCTGATGCTGATGCTGCTGCTGCTGCTGTTGATGTTGCTGCTGCTGCTGCTGCTGTTGTCGCCGCTGCTGTTGCCACAGCTGCTGCTCTCTCACATTCTCACACTCTCTCTCTCTGTCGCTCGGCCTACCGCTCTTTGGGATGCTGTGCGCATGTTGCATGCCACAAAGCGACAAAGAACGTCGCCAGCTCTCTTTAGAGTTTGGGCTGAGCCCAAAATGCTGCGCCTAGAAGTATGCTAAAATTATAATATTGGACTGCCATGATTTGCAGCTGATTTTGTATCTTATCTAGAGTTGTCTCAACTCAACTCAGCTCAGTTGATACGCTCTTAACTGGGCCCCAAACAAAATCTCTACAAACTCGCCTTTAATCAAGCGACAAAAGGGCGTTTTACTTGAGTCAACTACTCTCTCTCCCTCTCTCTGTGTCTCTCTTCGATGCTCTTAAAACAGTTTTTATCAGTGCTGCTGTGCGTGCGTGTGTGTGTGTTACAATTTTTCAGCTGCTGCCCGAAAATTGTACTGGCTTTGACAACAACTTCAGGCGCCCGCACAAAAGCTGCCTAGCTAATAATTTACATACAGGGCGTGGATTTTCGCTACCTCTCTCCCTCTCTCCCTGCCACTCTCGTTTTGTGTTCTCTTTAACATTCTCTCTGTGCGAATTCCCCGCTGAGATAAAAGGGCCGGCCATCGGATTGAATGCGTGAGCCGCTGCACGACCCCATTCCACCACCAACAACAAAATTGGGGAATCTCCTTCTCTCCGGCAAGAGGGTGTCTGTGGCGGGGCTTTGGGCGGCAGGAGGGTGCTTTTTGGCTACAATTGTTTGTTTATTTCTAAACATTGTTGTCCTTATTTTCGACCATGCCTTTGTTATCCTTTCTGGCCGCATGTTTCTTCGGGCCCAGCGAGTGTTGTTTCATTATGCGTATGAATGAATTTTATTTGTAACTCAGCGTGCGTATATATGTACATGTGTCTGGGTGTGTGCTTGTCAGTATGTGTGTGTGAGTGTGTGCGTGTGTGCATATGGGTGCAAATGAATTTGATGTAAATTGCAATTTCATGCGTATTTTCTTTCCGTTTTCGTTTCTCTCCCTCTTGCTCGAGCTCAGTCTTTTTTACACTGTCTGCCCCTCCCTCTCCCTCTTTCTATGTTTTGTCTCTCCCCTCTCTATCGCTCTCTTAACTGTCTGTCGGTGCGTCCTCGCGTCGTGTCCTGCTGTGCGTGTAATTGATAATGATCTCGATTGTGGTTTTGTGCTGATGTCGTTGCTGTTTTTGTTTTTGGCCGCTTTGTTTTGTTTTTATTTTGGCCTGACTGTATTGTGCGTGTTTGTGTATGTGTGAACGTTTAAGGGGGGCTTTTTTATAAAAAGCATAGCATACTTTACAGCCTTTTCATGTTGCATGCGTCGCTGTTGTATTGTTTTCTTGATATTCAAACTGCGTAACTTAAGGTAAATTTGGCTGGCATTTATATTTATATATACATATATATTTACTTCTTATATACTCATGCATGCCTCTCTATCTCTCTCACTTTCTATCTTTGTATGTGTGCATGTGCGTAAGCGTTCGTGACAATATTTACAATTGAAACATGTCCTAAGTTAACTTTATTTTATTTGTGCAATGTTCGGATGATATGGGACTTAGCCTGCTTGCAGATGAATAAATTTTGGTTTGCTTTTCCTGCAAGCGAGAGGACGAAACAATTTGGGCTCAACAAAAAAAAACCAAAAAGGGTTATTACAGCTGAGCTGTGATTATGTGAGTAACAGGCCGTCGCGTGCACTGAAAGCTAATGTAATAAATTACAATAAAAAAAACTTCACGATTCTAAGAGATCTCATATCAATTTCTTTGTCTTAACAAAAAATATCATTTCGTTTTGCGTGATGTAACTTAATATCTGGTTGAAGTACATCAAAGCACGAATGAAGGATGAGTGTTGCAGCCGGAACTACGAGATAGTCTGCAGGATCGTAATACAGACTAACCCCACATTTTTACTATAACCGCATCTATATATATAGACAGAGGAACCCCAACTCGTTTGTACTTCCTCGTACATAGTGCTACTGGCTCTTGGCATCACACTGGGTCGCAGCTTACGGGGAAAGAATTAGGTTACATGCAACACTCAACAGCTGTGAATTCTCATTAATAGAAGGATCACCTCGCCGCTGAGATGTGAAAGGACTGCATATTCGCACTGTATTCTACCGATATGGCTTTATGAAGAGCAGATTTGAAGGATCGCAGCCAAATCCAACTATAAACGTATCTAAGTACTGCAGAATCGTGCACTACGACAGATAACGAACTTTCCCTATGCAGAGCTGGGAGTAATAGCTAAAATTTGTTTTATACTACATAACTATTTTATTTATCTAGATAAACTTTTATGTATATCTAAATCAAATTGAAACCAGTTTCAATTTGACCTTCACTATATTTTAAAACAACAACATTATCAAAAATAGTTTAAACTAACAAATGTTTAATGGTTGTGGTGTGGCTTCCACTACCACTAAATATTTATTTATAGTTTTCCCTTCCACTACATGATTAGTTAGGATTTTAATCATCGCAAAATATTTATTTGTGATTTTTTTTTATCCATTGAATAATTAGTTATGATTTTTTATCAAAATTGAATATTTAATTGGGAAGAAGAGCCTACATAAGTAACTGGTGATGAAAGAATATGAATACAAAAGACGTGATAGTCAAGGAAAGCACTTACATCTCTGCAACTTCCCTATTTTCCTATAAACACATTATTTTTCTAATTTCACTAAAGCGTACTACTCAGAATATACGTTATTTAACTCAATTTAAATCAAGCTCCACACTGAATCAATCCTAAAGTAATTATCACAAAGCACTTAAGTTATGACTATAGAAACTGAAAAGTTTACTTATCAAATATAATTTAGACTGGCAAAATAAATGCTCGTAGTTATACATACTACTCGTTTCTGATGTTGTTTCTTCCAATTTTGCCGAATGACGTTCTTTACTTTACACTGTACATAGGGGAAAATACAAAATTAGAAACACAAATGAAAATGGAAATTCACACCGCTCCCAGAACGCCCACAAAGAGCAATTAGAAAACGCAACATGCTGGCTTAAAACAGAAACGTAACGTCTCTGAATTGGCATTTTGGCCCATGGCCCAAAGGTGGAAACAAACGAACACAATTGTAACTATGTCCAGATGTAAATGCTGTGACTGTGGGAATATCGCAACAGCAAATGCCAGACATCATGGTCAATGAATTGCTTCTCATTTGGCGCTTAAAAATTATGGCCACATGTGGGCAGCAAATGGCAATGGCCAGCTAGCCAACTGGCCAACCGGCCAACTTGCCGCCGTCCATCCTCATGGCCAACATGTTGACCAAATTTCGTTACATTACAACTGCAAGTTTATCGCGCGCAATGAGCCGCAGAGCTGCAGGCATCGCATCTTCTCCATCTTTAACATTGGCACCAGTCCTGTTCGGTGTGTGTGTGTGTGTGTGTGTGTGTGTGTGTGTGTGTGTGTGTGTGTGTGTGTGTGTGTGTGTGTGTGTGTGTGTGTGTGTGTGTGTGTGTGTGTGTGTGTGTGTGTGTGTGTGTGTGTGTGTGTGTGTGTGTGTGTGCGTGTGTGTGTGTGTGTATTGTGGTAAGTGTGGGTAATTTGTAAGCGAGTCGCGTGGTCTTTCTCTGCGACGACGCATCACCAGAGCACACACACACACACACACACACACTCGCACACACACGAAAACAAACAAAACTACAACACCTTGCCTTGGTGTAAATAAGTAAAGCGGACTACGCTTCAGTCGGCCAAGGGGACGTATGGGCAGAGCATCCAAGCGCTAGAACAGCCAGGCATATTTCATTGTTCACTTTAAATGTTAAGCAGCCTCGACTATTGGGCTCACTTTTGTTGTTGCTGCTGCTGTTGTTGTTGCTGTTGCTGTTGTTGTTGCTGCTGTTGCAAAGAATGCTTGGTAGCAGCTTCGTGCAAATGTTTTAATGCTTTGTCGCTCTAGCTGCAGCGCCAACAGCAGCTGAGGTGCTCTTAGCCATTTTCCCGCTAAAAGCCATCGGAATTCTTAATGTTGAATGAAATATACAAGAAGAACATTAATTTTAGAGGATTCATATAATTAATATTATATTTTGTTATTAGTATTTAAAAATAAAATTATGTTTAATCGAACTAAAGATATTTAGTAACTAAATTCTTATAGCAGATATACATTTTTGTATGTTAGTAATATAAATACGCATTAATGAAAATACAATAGTAATTGCAATATCATTTTAAATGCAATTTTGAAAATGTTGCCCGACTGCAAATTAAATTCTACCAAAACGATTTAATGGATGAACATAAATTTAAGTTTATTCGAAATAGGGCGTTAGACAAAATATTAAAATATAGTTTTCATAAGAGATACAAATAATACAAATTAGAAATATATTTTTATAAATTTTGGTTTACCATTACAATAACAAATACGCCTTAATATGTATAGATTCTTTAATATTTAGCTTTAAATTGTAATAGATTGGTGGACATCACTTTGGACCAGTACCTGGCCTTCCAAATTGTATGGCAATGGCTTCCACTTCTTTTGTGCAATTTCGTTGTTTTTGTTGTATTTGTTGTTGTTTGTTGTGCGGTGCGGTGCGGTGCTTGGCTTGAAATGCTGCACATGCCTGGGCGACCGCATGCCTGGGCTTAGAGGCCCGCCACAAATATTTCGGGGCTGCTTATGTGTACGTCGCGCTCTGCAAAATTTATGGCCAGTAAGCAGGCTACTAGCTGCTTCAGCTCCCCTTCTCTTTAGCTCTCTTCCTCCGCTTCTTGGTCTGCTTGAGAGCCTTAGCCTGAACCTGAGCTGGAGCTTCAGTACAATGAAATATTTTTAGCATTAAGCAAAAATTTGTTGAAAATATTTGCTGGCCGGCTCCTTGACCAGAAAGTCTGGGCGCGGCAATTAAGACAGCGCGGAGGCGGGTTCGGTCCATTGCGCATTAAGCGCTTCATTAAATATTTAAGTTTGACCTGATGCTGCCTTGGACCACGTTGCGTATGAGTTCTGGTTTTTCTGTTCGCTGCCTTGCAAAAGTAGATCTTTTTTCATATTTTTTTTTTGAGACTTGTTGTTTTTTGTGTTATTGCACAAAAGAAGTGTGTTTTGTGTTGTTACTATTGTTGTTGTTGTACTGGCTGTTGTTGCAGTTGCTGCTACTGCATCAGAAATAATGTTAAGTGTGGCCGCGAGCATGAAACTGACATGCTTCTCAGTTTGCTTTTCAGTTTTCCTTACAGTTTGCTTTTGCTTCTGCTGCTTTCGCTCCTCGACGAACCACTCGCCCTCGGCACTCACAGCCCTTTTGGGCGGGCTGGATTGCTTTGGATTGCTGTCGAAAAGAGCTGGGTTATGGCAGCTGGTTAAGTTCTTTTTATACCCGTTAAACTAAAGCGTGTGGAACGCTCAAAAGGAGGCTTATATATTCGCAAATATATTACAGATTGTCTTACCTAAATGTGAGTCTAAATTTCCCTAACTATCAGCTTAAGGTTTTAAAAGTGCTTAATAAAATGAGTGTGCTTAATATGCAGGACTATATTTACAATCGCAGATAATCAGCAGATCATATTAATAAAATATTGCTGGTTTTCTAGTGATGAATCAGTCTGGAGTACCTGCTAAACGAAATAATACCACTTTACATAGGATAATTTATACTAAATCGGTTCATGAAAATCATTTGACAGGAAGGCATTATGATGTTAAAGATATTTATTTATATTTTATGCAATGCAGATTATTATGTATTCAACTAATAGATACATTTCAAACTCCAAAAGGTTTAGTTCATCTGTGCTATGCTAAACACCTTTTCCAAATTGGAACTTATACTCTCACAATGGCCTACAGCTTTGTAAGGTCTAGTCGAAACTTGAATTAAGGTATTCCTTCAGATAGACAAATATGTATAATTTATAGGCTGACTGATCTGTCTGTTTTGGTCACACTAGTAGATTTATGAGTTGCTTTTAGAAATGGGATAATCATTAAAGATTAAGTGATTCGTTCCCTCACACACATTGCCGCCTAACCCAAGCTTATCTCCAGGGCGGCAGAAAACATTCCATTCAGTTTACAGGTGTGTAGAAGAAAGTTATCACTTTTTCTTTGCAATTTGCATATTAAAATGCCCTGGCTGCGGAATCGCTATGTCTGATTACCAGTGCCACATGTCTGTCAGGTTGTCTGAATTTTACTTTGTCAAAGTCTCAACTTCGCTAAGCAGGAGGGTGGCAGAAGGAACAGTAGATCCACTAACCATAACCATTGTAAATTAAAAACGAAATGACTAGAAAAACAAACTCATATCCAGAAATTTTACAGCTCCTTCGTCTCGTCTTGACTCGACTTGGCTTGACTTTGGGTTACCCGCCGTGCGGTCTGACATGTCTCATATTTTGCTGCAAGAGGCTGAGGTTCAGGCTAGGATATCGCTCGGATTGCGTTGCCAAGTTGAATACTTAACCGGTTTCAGGTTGCCTCCTACATTTTGCTCATTTGCCGCACTGACTTTTTGGGTCACATCCTTAGGGAGCAATGCGTCAAAATCAGTGTCAACGCGCAGCGTTCCCTGGTCTCCATTGTACTTTCCCCCCTTTTTCTGCTCAACACTTTCTGCTACTCTCTTACACTTGCCACATCTCCAGTTCGTTCCTCTCTCTTTCTCTTTCTCTCGAATTCCGTGTGCGTGTTAAAAAATTAATTTTTGCTGCCATGCAAAGGCACATTACGAGAGAGCTTTAGTTTCGTGTTAGCCCCTCTCTACAATGCCCTTTAAAAGGCAACTGCCACAGCTGAGATTGGCATAGTTTCCGTTTAGCCCCTTAACACAAACCCCTTTCCTTTTAGCCTTTGCATTTGACTAAATAAAGCCTGAAGGCTGGCAATAAATTGTCGAAAAAGCCACCAATGTCGTTACCTTGAATCTCCCAGAGCTGAACTTATCGCTGGCTTTTACTCCGTCTTTGCCAGCTGCATAATGTCTTCATGAATGTGTTGCCATGAAAATGTTTTCGTTGAAGCTCTAGTAGGCGTGGCAGGTGCTGCGCCCAAATAGCTGGCAAGCGCTTATCTCAATTCACTTACCCTCAAAGTCGTTGGCATAATACGGCATCAATTCGAAGTATCATCAATAGTTTGCAGGCAAATTCCTCAGAGAAAGAGACAGGGAAACCAAATAAGATAGGAAGGAGGAAAAGAAGTGTTGCCATTAACCGGGAACCGGGTGATTAACGTCAGTGTTGCAATCTGTGCCGGCCGTGCAAGTCGTGCAGATAAATTTAATAGGCGGCCATCAGTCGGCGCGGCGAGTTTCGCGTTTTTCGTTGCATACTTAACGGCGCTTCATAATCGTTCGCCGCGCTTCTCATTGCATTTAAGTGCAAACGTTAAGCCCAACAACAACTACAACGACAACAAACGTAACTAAAGCTCCTTCAAAACTTGCTTTATGGACGTCGCTGACGTCGCCGTTGATGACTTGAATAATAATCATAATAATAACAAGGACATGGCAAAGAACAAAAGCACACCTGCCAACACACACACACACACATACACACACACAATCATCACGTATGTACTTGTGTTTGTTTTTCGTGACGTTCTGGCAGCTGTGCCGCATGCCCCTTAGCACCCCGCCGTCCCCGCTCAGCACTTGAAGTGTGTTTAAAGATAAAAATGCAGTTTATCCTCTTTTCAGCGCAACTAACTGAAAGAGAGTATAACTGTGTGAGTGTCTATATATATGTGTGTTTAAAGGTGTGTGTGTGTGTGTGTGTGTTTGTGTGTGTGGGCTGCTGCACGCTTTTGGGGCTTTGAGTGCTTTTGAAAGAATTTCGTTTTTGTCTACTTGTGCGCCTTTCGCTTCTTTCGATTCGTTTTACTGTGTGCGCTCCGCGTTGACATAGGCATCGGCTTCCCCCGGTCGCTGCGTTCCCCGAACATTCCTCCGCCCTCGCACCGCCCCCCGTCCCCCTCACCAACAACTCGCACAATCTGTGCGCGTGCATAGCCCAGACTTTCGCCTGAATACTTTTCAATAGTTCTTCAATAGTTTGTCGTCAACACACACTTCGCATTGAGTGCAAGTGTGTTTTGTCTTGTTGTTGCTTCGTTTTCAAAAGGACACCCAGTCACATTGAAGGGACATTGCCACTGCCTAAAACAATCTGTTAAGTTTTTAATTATACTTGTATCGCTTTCTTCTCGCCTTTAGTGGCCAACAATTCAAAACATTGAGTCTGTGGGCAATTTAAAACTGATGGCTTCCTTTTAACTTAACGAAACCCACAAAAATCGTTGATCTCTGCGTTTAGTGTGAAACTGACGAGAGATCATGACACTCGATATCTTGATATCTTATCGACGAGAAATTTTAGATTTGTATTGAATACTGAGCTTCAAAATAGATCAGTACAAACACTGTCCGTCGAGAGTTGCAGAAATCATAAATGTCTCAATAAACATGTCTCCTAGATAAAACCAAAAAGACGACCTTTTGACTAGCAAATAAACTTGCAATAATTATCGTACTCAGCTATCCGGTTTCTACGGTTAGAAGATATCCGGTTTCAAAGATAGATTTTTAACAATTTAAATTAGACTTTTGAACATATATTTGAATATTAAGTAATCAAAATAAGACAAGTCATAATTTTCTTAATTTTTTTCTTCAAAGTTTGTAGAAGGTGCAGCCTTCTTTATTATGTTTAGATCTGATGACCATAAAAGAGGAAATTCAGCTTCTATTCTTGATAGTTAATCAAATGTCAAATACATAGTTAATCAACAAAGTTACAAATCAATACTTTTTCTTTAAATAGTTGTTCTCTCAATACTGGCAACGTAAACTAAGCATAAAACTTAAATATTGTCTTTTTCTCGATATAACTGACGTCAATAGAGACTGAAAAGGTATAGCTATATTTAGTATTGGCATGCATCGCTCAGGGTCATCAGAAGATTCAAACCGACAGGTGACGACATGTAAACAACCAATCTGGCGCCAATATTCCTCAAATTACATTGTCTACCCTGACTAAGGGTTGCAGGGATACGGCGGAAGTTGAATTTAAGACCACTTTGTAACGTTCGTATTTATGAAGTCGAAACAGACGTCTCTATCTGCTCATTTGAAGTGAATTTATGAAAGGCAAACAACTAATTTTTCAATACTCAAATTGTTGGCAGTCATCACATTACGAAGCTGTAAACCTACTTATTGAGTTCACTGTTCACTGTTCAGTGAGTGCGTTGCGTCGCGGCTGAAATAATCAGTAAATGTATTCAAAAATTGAGCTGCATTCATTGAGCTCTGATTCGGATTTTCGGCTGGGCAAACAACAAGCAAAGCTAAGGAAAATCAATTCGAAAAGCACGCTCAGCGGCCATTTAAGCGGAAATGAACGGAAGTGAAATGTTGTAAAATTTGTTTTGCTGAATTATGTAAAAAAAAAAAAAATTAGAAATTGAATTGACGATTGCCCCGTTTTAGGGTCCTAAATGTATTCATAATTTTATACGAATTCGAATGCGAGTAGGGGAATGAGTACGTTATGCTATGATAATTTTGTTTATGTGCAGCGGGCATAAAATTGTATAAAATATAAATAACAAAAGTTTTCGGTCCAAGCTCTCATGAATTTAAAATGAGACCAGGCCCGGGACTGATAACAGAGTAGAGCTGAGATTGATGGGATACGCAATTTCAGCAATCAAAATTAATATTTAAACATAACCGGACCAGCAACAGCCACAATTAGCTGGCCAACATCAAGCTCTATATAAAGGTATATGGTATATATGTACATATAATTTTCTCTATACATATCTTTGGCACTTTGTGACTAAAATAAATGAAAATGTTCCCAAACCAAGGGTCAGGCCAAGACACAGTCTTGCCTGCCGGCAGCAACAATTGGCCTTCATTTGCAAATGAGCAAATAAGTGAGCTAACTGTAATTTGGGCTAGTAATCATTAATAATTTATGGTCATCAGGCAGCCAAACGGCCAGCAACAACCAGCCACAACAACAGCAACAACAGCAACAACAATATAACTGCACTACAATAGAACAGGCTGCCTTTCGCTTTGGGTCTGTTAATTCTATACCAAGTTGTTGCGGAACTAACAGCTCTGAGCTTTTCTACTATGAGCTAAGAACTGAAAACTCACAACTGAAAATGGGGAAACATGGAAAATGGGCTCCAACGCTTGTACCGAGAATGGGGCTTTTGGTGAGGGTTAAGTTCGTCCTGAGTGGCACTTTGTAGGCTGCTGTTGTAACCACTCGACGATTGTGTGAGCAAATTTTAAAGCGCACAAATACTCATGTTGCTATTGTTGTTGCTGTGCCAGTTTTTGTTTGACCTACAACAATTGACTGAACCTGCGCTTAACCCATTAAATATGTCAAAACAAACACTTCTACCACATATATATGTATTGGGCGTGTCGAGTTTTAAATACACATGCAGCTTTTCAATCGATCTTTCTTACCGGTGCTAAATAATAGAGTTGTCAAATTTGAATCAGAATATGCAAGACATAATTTTGGTCGTATTTGCAGAGTTTGTTTAGGAACATTTTAAAATGTTATCGCGGTAAAAATTGAAACCAACTTCATTTGAAAATGTTAAGCCACTGTAAATGGGATATGCTAAAGATCGGTTTATAGGGCTCAAGTCCACTTTTACTCTTTTACATAGATATAACATTATAGAATAACATACATACATACATAACATACATAGATACCTTAAAAGGTCTGTCAAGTGGAAACCTATTTAAGTATCATCTCAATATTTACAACAAATGTGACTTGGATATGTTTACTGTACCAAAGTAGTATCAAAAAATATTTTATAATTAATATTTAATACTTTAAAAATATATTATTGCTATCGAATCCAAGGCATGCTATATTTTTGATATATGGAAAATGATTTTGTAAATTGACATAAAGTATCATTCGATGTTAAAACCCCCTTTTTAAGTTTAAGCCAACCACAGCAAGGAAACGTTTGTCTTGTTGAAAATTAATGAGTTTATAGTATATAGATTGTGGCAACACCTTGCCATTTTGTTATTTTCCAGCGACAGCTAAATATCTGTAGTATCTATTTGATATTTATTTAGCATATTAATGCCAGGCACAACATTATTAAAATATGATTGGATAAGATGCCAGGTCAACATGCCGTGAGGCATTTTTCCAATTTTCTGAGCCAGTTCATTCCAGTGCGGCATCTTGTTTTTGCTATACTCGCAGTTATAAATATTGTTGTAGCAACAATATTGTTGTTGTTGGAGGATAGACATTACTTAGGTTCACGTTCATCGTTCATTGCAGGCGTACGTGCTAATGCTGGCATATTGATAGAAATCCTGTAAATATCCTGTCAACACGCCGCATCAGAGAACATGGAAAAGCATCGTATCTTCGGGCTGTATGTGTATTCTTGTCTTCATGTGTCCATGTATCTCTGTATTTTTGTTGGATGCGGTTTATTACGAGCTGCTCTTTAAAAAAAGAAGCTCTGGATGTGGTCCTGTCGAAGGCTCACGCTAATAGCGACAGCTGCACGTTGCCAGCGATAACGGGAATACAATATTAAAGTGCCTTGAGATTTATTTTTAAAGATTTCTCACTTCACTTCTCCGCCTTTCCACTTTGTTGTCTTATGTGCTTCAGTTACACTTTGCTTCTTGGCTTAAAACATAAAATTTGGACAGGATGCGGTTGCTTTGATCAACGGATTGTTGATGTCTGTCGGTTTCTCGGTCTTAAAGACCTCTTTTTGACAGTTTGCAGTTAATATTGTAATTAAGACAATGAAAACAACATTTAAAATAATATATTACACTGTAAGTGAAACCTTGACATATTTAAATAATAACTTTCTTTATGTTCTTAACAAATGTAGAAGCTTTTAACATATGGACCATTAATTGTACCATTAAAAATATATTTTTTAAAAGCTTTCAAATCAATTCGACTGTATGAAGCTGCCAAATGCTTTAATCTAAAGAAGAGCTCCCTCGCGACTTTATCAGCACGCCCCAATAAACATTTCCAGCCCTCAAAAAAAATGCAGCACAATTTTAAATTTTTCTGGAATTTTGTGCTTCATTTTTCTGAAGAAAGAAAATATTAAAAGGCAGGTGAACAGGTGAAGTGTCCTGTCCAAGCAAAGGAACTTGAATTATTCGCTGTCAACAGCTGAGCTAATCGAAAACGTGTCTAAGTAGCCACCTGAAGCATTTAATAAAATGAAATAAAAAGTGCACAGATAAAGGCAAAAGAGCAATGTCTATAGAAGCATACTGAAGTAGGCGTGGCTTTGCTGCCCATTAATGCCATTCATTTTGCAGTTCCTTATGCGAGACAATGGCCAAGTCCAAAAACTTTAAGCTAAGAACGGGCAGCTTCAGTTTTGTTGTTCTCACTGCCGCATCCCGTTCAAGCTTTGCACGTGCGGTTACTTTGAGGTTTGGCTTGTAGTACACACACTAACAGCACGAGTGTATGTGTGTGTGTGTGTGTGTGATAAACATTCTTATCCTTGTCAATGTATGCGATACGGGCCAGGCATATAGGCAGGCTGGCTGCCAGGCAGTCAGAAGTATGCACGGGCTTAGTGTCTAACAAATGTGCGCCGTGTGACAACGACAACGACAACGACAGCGACAGTGACTGCGACAGTGTATGGGGGAGAGAAGAAGGGAAGCTGTGAGGGGTGGTGGGCCTGGGCTAGGGTTGGAAAAAGGTGCCGCCTGCGGTCGCTTCTAGTACATGCGTGCATGTGTCTATGTATATGTGTAAGTGTAAACGGAATGAACGGTAATCCGTCGTGTTTTGAATAACAAAATTTTCTGTACGAGATTGTTCTACAGTGGAATTTGCAGGCAGCTAACAAACCGCAAGCCATGTCAAATGGCAGAGGTAGAAGCGAATGCAACAACAACAAAAACAAGAGTAGCAGAAGCAACCATCGTATGCTCAGCCACGCCCAGTACACAGTTTTGTTTTTAAAACACTCAAAGGATAAAGGATAACCGGTCCAACTCATCGTGTGCACGCACATTTCGCACACATTCTCGTCGAGTTTGTCAATAAAAATAAACAGCGGTGACTGCTTTTAGGCGTTGTCATTGCGTGACAATCGTCACCTGACCATAAAGCACTCCAAGAAACACACACACACGTTGACAGCTGTACACTGATAAACAAACAGATGATGAAGTTCGCAGTAACGAAAGCTGCACTTACTGCCAGTAGAAAGAAGTAGAGAGTATAGACAATCAGACATAAGCTTGACGAGCTTTTGAATTAATGTTGCGTCTTACCAACGAAATGGAATAAGTTAGAGAAAGAAAAAGAATAGCACATGGATTGTGACATGATAGAAACGTAAAGTGAATTGGAAATTAAATCCGGGCACTCAAAGAGATAATCTTTAGGTGTACAATAATTATCATCATTTAGAACATAGTCTTTGATTTTATGAATACATATTAATTGACAGTCAAAAGTCAGTTAAAATTCTACAATGTTAGACTTTAATCAGATTGCAAGAATCGGTTGAAAATTATCCCATTTGAGTTGACAATAAATACCATTCTTGTACTTGATGTATAGTAAAATAAACCAAAACTAATATCAAATCTTTCTCGGATAACATATTTAACTGAGTTATTATCCCTTCTTTAGAATGTACTTTCATTCATTATTATAGTCAAGATATTCGTAGCTTCGTTGGAAACTTCGAAGCTGATTCTATTTAGCTGATGAGGGTTTATTTGTCAAGGTTGGGACTTTTCAACAGAGCCTCCAATTAACTAAACGCTGCTCATTCCAAATGAAGATTTCGACTGTAATAAATTTAAATTTAAAAGGTAAACAAACCTTGTCTTAGCCGTGGTTGAGACACTTTTCGAATCAGAGACTTTGTCTGAGTTTGGGGCGAGAGAGCCGTGTGTTTTATCGGTCGAGTTGCAGGTTGGCTAGAAAGGTGTCAGGCACAGACATTGTGGACACTTTCCGTTTGGCCAAAGGTGCTAAAGCAAGGCCCCAACTATTCTGCCAGCTTCTGCTGACAACATTTGCACTTTATCCTTGTCACTTGTTATCGTTTCTGCTGTTGCGCCATTTTTCCTACTGCGATGACGACACGAAGGTCAGGCTGAGACAGAATAGGGGCCAGGGAAGTGTGGACCAAATGTTTCTCTTGAGAAATTGCGGCACAAAAGTCAACGTGTAACGAGAAAATAATAAATGCCATTAATACAAGCGTGTCGGGACACGACAGAACGAAATCAACACTGGAGGACAAAGGAGCGTGCCGGATGTAACGCTCAAAACGAATGAAGTATGAAATTGAAAAACGCACCACAGGTTAAAAAATGAACCGGCAAGAAGCCCACACAACGACCAGCAACGACAGAAAGAACAAAAATCAAATGATCTGACATTTTTTAGACTCGGATTCCAAGAGTAGGATAATAACTGACATTTGGGTTAAACTGGCCTTTAGCAACAGCTGGTGATAGTTACACTTTTCTTGATATTGTTGTGGATGTTGTTGTTATACCCATCCCTAATAGGTGCCAGTATAACAGGTAACAGGTGAATGATTCTCCCAATGACAATGAAATCACTAACTAATGACTATCGTTTCTTATGACCATTAAACAAAAACTACTTAGTTCCCCTTTAGAATAGATGAAATTGAAGCTTATTCCATTTAATAATAATTATATCAAATAAAACAATATTAAACTAAAAGCTATTATTTGACGAAGAATATTTGCTATGAAAGCTATTATTTTATTTTATTGAATAACATGCTCGGAAATTTGAGTTATGCATACTTAAGAGTATCACAACCATTTCAAATATATATAATTTGAATTGACTTCGGCTACTTAGATAAAAAGTACAAATTTGTGACTCACTTTTTGTTCCTCAATTATAATACATCTAAGAAAATCTCCAACATTACGTAGGTCAAGCGACTTACTGTAAGAATTTATAATAATCAGATCAGTAACTAATTTTAATTTAAAGCCTGTTAGTCTGAAATAATAATATTTGATATTGGCAATTTAATGCATATTTTGTACATGAAAGTGTTGCTTAAAATGCAATTAGCATTTCATCAAGCAAACAATCAAATTGTCCACATAAACTACATTGTTTATTATTGTGACACTAATTAGGAAGCTTTTGTTTTTATCTATTGCTTGTGCATAAATTCAGTCTAAGCTGAAAATGAACTAAGTTGCGGCTGGCAGGAAATCTCAAGATATCTTGCATATTCATAGCAAATTCAATAAAGTTCCTTGCATACAACATGGTGCAAGGGGGAATTTCAAGTGCTTGGCCCAAACCAAAACAAAGTGGCCATTGCACAACGCCAAGGCGCATACAAATCAAGTCGACGAGCATTAGCAACAACAAAAACTAAAAGAGAGGACTTCGAACTGTAGATTCCCTAAACTTGCTTCTGTACTTCACAATCAGAATCGAAGCTTAAATCATTCAAACTAAACAAGCCGAACGGTCGGGATACCGACCGTAATATACTCAGTGGCTCTACAGGGAGCCACTTAAATTCACTCTTTACTTCACTTGTGTGCGAGGGGGGTGTGGCATCGTAATGCAATTTTCTGGACACATCAAGTCTCTAGCTACAAAACTGTTTTTGTTTTCAGCTTTTACTTGATTTGTGGGCGTAGAGGGCGTGGCATCTAAAAAAAGATATTCTTGATCTGCCTGCAAAAATTACCAGAGCTGGGCGACCAAGTTCAAGCTTCTAGCTCTTAGCATTTCTCTGAGATCCATTTGTTCATACGTTCATATTGATGTTGATCAAGAATATATATACTCCTTCTTTCTGTTACATACTTTTAACCAACTTAATATACCCCCACAGGGTATAAAAACGATAAATACGATACTACTATATGAAGATCTAAAAGGGTTATTCCGATATACCCGTTTATTGGCTGCAGGGTATATGAAAGAACAGCAATAACAACAAACCAAAGTCACATGCACATCACACGGTCGTGGGAATTGAGATGAAGCAGCGCCAACGGTTACGTGGCATGGACCAGGCACATGCCACGGCCCGGCTCTATTTCCAAGGAGAACAGAACAGGGCAAACACTGAAAAAATTGCGAATCGTTGTTGTTGTTTCCCTAGTTGTTGTAGCTGTTATTGTTGCTGCTGTTGTTAGTTGAAAGGAAGTTTTTGGCGCTGATCGTGCATTGGCCTTTTGGACGCAGCGCCGTTGTCCTTTGCTTTGTTTTGTGTTTCACATATATTTATATATATGTATGAATATGTATTTGTGTATATATATTTATATGTATATGTAAAGCAACTATGAAAATGGAGCCTTTGTGTCCTGTGTCCTGGTCACAGTCCTGCTGCAACGTCTGCCATTGTCTGCAACTGCAACGGGCTTTCCTTTTTTTTTGATTTTGTTACCC